>JARKIC010001254.1:0-138458 GCA_029378375.1 Mycena olivaceomarginata
CGCCGTCAGCGTGATTATCGAGAAGCATTTCCGCCCCGTCGGCGTGGAGAGCTTTTTTGTAATTTCCGCGTGTTTTGGGAGGAGCGTTTGTTTTGGGGCGCGAGGCCTGCACTACCTTGGCTTTAGCGATTCCGCTGGAGGTGACGGCCTGATAGAATTGTCTGATTAAATCGATGCCCACCAGAGTAACAACTAACCTTCTTAGACTTGGTGAGCGGCTTCGCGATGGCCTCCGCAGCCGAGGCGGGATGAGGCGCGTCTTCCATTTTTTCTGTCGACGCCGGGGGTTTGACGACGGGTGCTGGATCTGCGTCTGATTGTGCCACATTGGCGCTTGGTACATTGTTCATAGCCGGTTGTGCCTTGCTTATAGAATTTTCGTTTGAAGTCGCGTTCGACTGTGCGCGTTTCAAGACCGGTTCAGCCACAGACATAGTACAAGTCCCAGGGAGGCTCTCAGCGAGCGGCGTCGCCTTTTCGGCAGCGACCGCTTTAGGTTTGCCAATAGTGGCAGGGAACCACCTTGGGCACTCTCGAGGCGATGTGGGAGACCGTACGGTCTTGTGTATTAGATCTCGTCGTCGGAAGAAGTGATTTCGTCGCTTTTTGAGGGGGTCTGGACGCAGCTGGCCTCGGGACTGCGCGCGTAGTAGTGGGTGTAAGGTCGCTGAGAGTCAGCGGTGCGTCATTCGCGCGGTGAGACGAGGGCGAGCCCGGGACGATGGCTGCACCCCGAAGGAAGTCGTCGGAGTCGCCGCGGAGAGATCGTGGCCAGAGTCTGTGGGGATTTGGAAAGAAAACGACACGTCGGATAGATCGGGCAGGTGGAGGTCTGAGATCGACATAGCGGGGAAAATTTGGGTTCTAGGGGACGCGTCTGAGTAGATGAGAGGGAGTGAGCAGGTATAAGAGCTTACCAGGGTGGATACACGGCAGGGGCACCTACTTTCGAGGATGGTGGTCGCCGACAAGTAACTCCAACATCACGTGAGCATCCACGTGAACGAATGGACCAAAAATCAACAAACCCGGCAATGGACGGACATGTGGTCATGAGCTGGAAGAAAAGTGCCGAATAAGTACATGTCGCGTCCATCTGGGGTCAGCCTACCGATGGCTGGCCACCAGCTTACTGTACTCGTGGTGGAAAAAAGTGATGGACGGTGGAATTTGCTGACAGATTCCGGAGCTGGAAGAAGAGGTAAGGGCCCAAAACCGAATACGGGGGAGTGATGCCATCAAAAAATGCCGACTTCCCAACGAAACAGGAGTAGATCCATGACATCTATGGACTGTATTGAAAAACTATAGATACATGTCTGGAATTTTCCTTTACTGCTGGTGGTCCCGGTGACGGTAGTTTCCGTTCGATTCCGCAAAATGGAGCCAAGAATGAGCAGTGAAACTAGACTCGTAACCAGTCTGCCTACGGCGTTCTTATAAGGCGAGCTTATTGCCGTAGGCAGACTGGTACTTCTCGGAGCTGTCAATTGGGCTGAGGCGGAGTTTGAAATCTAAGTATTGAAATTCGCGAAGTATTCTCACACACCGCAATTTTGAAGCTTTCTTCTCCGTTCAAGCAGGAGTAATTGATGAGAGTTCCGGCCCCTACACATCTGTCTCCTCAAATTTCCCCCTTTTAACTCAGAAGATCCATAAAATATGAGTCGAATTTAGAGAAGAATTGAATGATACGCGGATGTGCGTCATCGGTTGGTCATCGGGACCGGACCGGCCCACTCACGCCAAGACTTAACTTCAAACTCCGCCTCAGCCCAATTGACAGCTCCGAGAAGTACCAGTCTGCCTACGGCAATAAGCTCGCCTTATAAGAACGCCGTAGGCAGACTGGTCACGAGTCTACAGTGAAACTGGGGCATTCGGGTTGACAGGCCACACATATTCTTTTGACTCGGATGATGATGAAATTCCATTTATTCAGTCATTCTATGTTGACTGCCCTCAGTTGGCTGGGAGGCCCCGGGAAGCTCCTGCAAAGGATTGTCCGGGAAAATCGTCAAATCTGGCCTCAAAAAGCCACTTCCCGGGCGTCTGGCCCTGGAAAAGCCACTTTTTGGACAAGGGTCATCACGTGCTACATAAAGGGGTACTGTGCAACGAGGCAACAGCTAATACATAGCCTACATAGCACTATGTGGTGGTTCCCTTTTTTCTTAGAGCGGCACTCGAGTATATCGAGGTCTGAGGACTATGAGTGCAATGAAGCGTTATCGAGCTAAGGGCCTATCCAGCGTATTTTGGTCCTAAGCTAGGCTATAGCTGACTTTGTAACTCCCGCATACCCTACAGAACAGGGGATAGGCCCCCGTAGGTCTTAGTTAAACCAATGAGTTCCCCTTGAAGTGATTGAACGCTGCCACATCTCAATTCCGTGTCGTTTCGCTTCCTAGTTTACGACTGTATCTAGCCACAAGAATGGAAGCCTAAGATATTTGAAGCAGGGCCAGGATTCTTTCTGCTGTATCCCCCGCACCTGAAACTCCGCGGGCTTCGAAAGTATGCTACCCTATCCCTAGGTATCCTTCTTTATAGCATCTGAATCCATAGACGCCCCACCCATAGTCCTTTTCATCCATCCATCAGCTTTCCCTTCCAACTGAGCAATCGAGTTTTGTGGTGAAAAGAATACATGGCTGATTCGCCCAGGGGTTATTCCTTCAGGTGTGATCCCACCTTTCGGCGTCCACTTTCCAACGCAGTGATATAAGAGCCCCGACATAAATACGAGGATGTCTCCAGCACGATAGCTGTTGGAAGAAGAGCGTGGGTTATTCAACAAATGGTTGAGACAAGGGATAACCAATGTTACCTCAACTTCATACCAATGTCAGGAAGGTACATGGGGCCACCATCGAAGTTCCCGACGCAGAAACAAGCAGTCGGCCCGTCATCGAGACCATCCACGTGCTCGCCGACCTGTAATTTGTACACGATTGCTCTGCCGAGCCATGGACCTGGATCAGCAGTCTCCCACACCCCAGCTTTGAATGCGGATGTATTTTGCATAGTAAGTCGGGAATGCCTCCGCAAAAGCGCATTGAAGGTAGATGGCAACCCTTTCTGTGAACCTGTAGTAATAATTTACCGCAAGCGCCGCTTGACAGCCTCGAAAGAAATCGCTGGAAGGCATGAAAGGCCCATTCTAGCAGAAGCCTGTCAAAAATGATTTCGAGAGGGAATATCATACAAGTTCTACCTTGTGGCCTTGCATAGTCCAACATTGCACCAAATGGGTGACCCCCGCCCGCTCCGATATCTCTGAGCTCCCGCCGTCCGGTGAATATGAATAGACCATATATTTCTCTTCTTCGTTGTGTCTAATATCTCTGTCAGGAGTAATCGGATGCAGGACAGAGTGCAAAGTCTGGGCCGCTTCCAGCGCCCTCTTGATCAATGACTCCTGTTACGGTATGAGTATTTAGCTAGAAAATGTGATGGATTCCGAACGTTTAGGCCATCATAGTCGTCCTGAGATGGGTTCGAGCCGATAACGTCAGTCAGTCCTTCCCTGGGCCCCAGGGTAATCCGTCTGTATATATTGTGGAGAATTTGAGCATAGAAATCTTATTCAATGGCAAAATACCCACGCCAGTGAGCTTGGGGCATTCTGGAACTCTCCAGGCAAGGACACATGCAAGGGTTATACCATTTTTGTCCTTGTATATTGCAGACCGTGCATCCTCGGGCTGAGTTTCCATGCTTCTGATACGCTGGGCGGCAGATGATTTGAGATCTTCCGTATTTTTTTGGTCTGGCTTTCAGGTCGTTTATATCGACAGAAAGAAGAAATGTGTCTGCATTTGTGGCCCAAGTGTGTGCCTTAGCCCGGCAATATTCCAAGAAAGCTTCTTTGTCGGGCAGTGAAGTCAAGGGGCTCAATTGAGGTTTGGAACCTTTGCTGCTCTGAGCTGTGGTTCAATAGATTATCATTAGTGGGATTCCAACCCCTAAATCGACGAACTCGGGCCTTTGCCAGTTTCATGTCCTCCTTGGATTTAGGTCCCAGTATGAAGTCCTTTGCCCTACGCTTCGAGGTTATTACCTTGACCGATGATGAGCCATCACTGTTCATTGTCGCCACCCAATGGGTTGAGGGGTACTAAAGCTGAGGGGTTACTGCCTAGGCCATTTTATACACCCTGTTCTGGGAAGGCTTCCGTACTTCCGATGTGAGGACGGCGGGCTGTGGTTGCTTCCGGCTCCGTTTCGACTTCCCGAACCGAGTTCTTGGCACCCCGTACGGGAAGGTTTACGTCCAAGCACCTTACACGGGGGAGCTCTTTTCTGGGGGAGGCACTCCACCTTGGATCACAAGGCTCGAGGAACTTGTCTTTGCAGACCTTCAAGGCACCCCAACCCCTGTCCGAGGAAACGACGGCCTTGTTCTATTCGACCCAATGACTCACACGATGGCGGGGTATGTAGGAATCATTTTTTCATGATTAATACATCGGACTAAATTGCTTTTCAGAGGCTCTGGGCTTGGAGATTTTGGCATTGACGGAATTGAAACATTCACCAATACCCATGAGTGCAATCGGCTCTGCATTGAGCTCCGGTTTGATCAGTCCTACCCACTACAGCTCCCAGAGGATGTGCTGGGGCCAGACGGTACTGACAGTTCTGGTTCGGAGGGAGGTCATGGAACACCCGATGGAGAGGAAGAGGGCCATAGGATAGTCGTTTATTAGATATAGCAGCATCTACCTATTACTTGCAACTCATGTTGCACTTATATTTCTAGTCCCATTGCTTAGAATATGCTCACTTGGAGAGGTATGTTTTATTTTATTCGAGGAAAGGAAGCGACGTGGGAGCCCATGCTCATGTGATCGCGGTATGACTCATGGTAACATATCCGAATCGGGAACCGCGACCGAAGATCCGGATACCGGAAACCGAAATCGAAGCGCGACCGTCTCGCCTACCGTAAACCATTTACATAATCCCATTAACTTTTGGGTGGTATTACAGCTATTTGCGGTACATAAGGCGCGGACTGTTTTTTTTTTTTGCAACATTTTGCTTAGAACACTCACCATGACCTCAATTCTGGTCAGAATCCTTCGGGAGTAGGTGCGTTCGACTTGCACTGAAAATCCGCAGGGGATCGAGTACCGGCTTTTTTGATGTAATTATGTAATGAAATTTCTCCCGAAAAATCGTAGTTTCCATTAGAACAGCTGCGCCACAATGAATACTGGGCCAATTGACTTAGTTCTTGGATATGTTATGTATCAAAACTAGTGCCAGGGGATGGTATATCTTTTTTGGGTGTTATCCCAACTCATTGTGATTTGGCACTCACTCTACCAAACACCATATTTGTGTACTAACATAAGTAGGATGCCAACCAAATGTGGTGGGCACGGTTGCCGTAGGCAGGCTGGGCAATCCTGAAGCGAGTTCCCACGCTTAGTTGCCTTCAAAACTCCCTTCAAATCTATGGGATTTCAGGGAGCATGAATACAATTTTGAGGACACAGAACTGAAGAGATAAATTTATGGTTTGTTTACAGAGCTTGAAACAAAAGAATTGCTTCAAAATTGAATCAGGAATAGATAATCTTTTAAACAGCCCCTTAAATTTCAAACTCCGGCCCAGCCCTTTCGACGGCTCCGAGATGTCCCAGCCTGCCTATGGCAACCATGCCCGCCACATTTGGTTGGAATCCCGTAGGCAGGCTGGTCACGAGCCTAAGTCTTGACACTGGATATTTTCAATGATAGAGCTGCAAATCGGAAGGAAGGATTGAAATACGGGGCGGAGTCACGTCCACAAAGACACAACAAACAGCACCTAGCTCCGGGTCAACTCAGTGGGTAACACGTCTCTGCATGTCGTTTAAGCAATTTGAATTCAAGATCGCGAGCATACATACACTCGACTACGTTGTAGCTACTCAAAAGACGACGGGTGAATAAGAAAAATGATTATATTGCACGATCATAAGAAACTAAGTCAAAGCCATTTAAGCCGTGTTAGTAAATCCCAGGGCGAACCCAAAGATCGCAAGCCCCAGCCCCGCGACAAGGGGACGGCAGGTCGGCGAACCTCGCTGAGGGTCTATACATGCACTACGTCCCTACATACCGCTCGACCCTTTCTCGCCACCCGCCTTCCTGTGTATCCGCCATCCCCCGCCAGCGCAACTAGGACGAGCGTGGGCCAACGAAGGAAACGATCTCGAGCCTGCAAGTGATGCGAGGGGACGCCTGGGAGTTAGAGAGCGCACAGGATAGAGAAATAGAGATGGCGCAGAAGACAGAGGCTATCGCCCCGCGCCAGAGCAATGCGGACCAGAGTTGCTGTCAGCGCTAGAGGTGGTTTGCAATTCGGAATGAGAGGTACATGATGAAGAAACAGTCTCGAGAAGAAATATGAGTGTTGACAGTTTTCTTGTGTGATCGACACTCCGCCGATCGACCGATCGCTTGTGCGGATAAATTGTATTCTGTCGCAATGCGCGACTGATTCAAACGCAGTGCACCGGGAAGGGATAAAATATGCGCACAGCCAAAAAATTAAGAAAGATATCCCAGGCGCTTTCGGCCTGTAGTGGTCGCAACTTTCATCTCCAAGTTTAAATTTTCGATCTTAAACTTGGAGATAAAAGTTGCGACCACTACAGGCCGAAAGCGCCTTTGAAACGCCTTCGAACGCGCCATAAACCAAGCGAATCGGACAATAATTGAGCTCACAATGAGTGCAACAAGAGGGAAGTATTTGTTTGCTTTCTTATTTATAAAATGATTGAAGTGTCATTACTTTTGCAAACAGCTGTAAAAAACCGGTTGAAAACATTTTAAACGGTTATTTTGCAGAGCCCACGACCAGGACGAAATCTGTACCGGTGAACATGAGTTTTTACATACTTCCTTGCAGAACAGAAATACCTACCTCTCCGCCGTCCGAATTAGAGGGTCAGGACGGCGCAAAGGCGACAAGGAAGTGATAGTCAGGAGCAAGTGCAGTAAGTGTGATAAGATAGCCGAATAGCTTCCGAACTTCCGCACTTCTCCCACCGAGCTCATTGTCAACGTCGAAAGAAACTGCTCGTTCCAGTGGTTTGTTGCCTATTGCGCCACATCAACTTCCTATCCTGCTGCTGATAAGAGTAAAATTGTAGACACTATGGCTTAGTGGTAGAGCATGCGATTGCAACTGCTATGTTATTATCGCGAGATCGTGGGTTCGACCCCCAGTGTTTTTTTGTCATGTTAGCGTTATCTTTTGAACTGTTCCCACGTCGCGGAAGATCAGATCACAAACGTAACGTAACGTAACGTCGTACACTGTCCAATATTTGCATCAATCAAAAGTACTAGCGGGGGCGGCGGGGGAGCACGGGCCATATCAACTTCCATCGCATCTGCGAGAGTATGTCGTCCCATCACCTTACCTCATGCACGCGCCAGCCTTCAAATGGGGCGACGGGGCAACGCGGCGTGCGCGATGGGCCAAACGTCTCGCTAAAGGCTTCTTCCCCGCGCACCTCGCAATAGTGGCGGACGACCTTATCGTCCCCGCCTTGTTTGCCCAAGTCTCGAAGAAAACCGCCAGCAACGTCCACACAGTTGCCCATCTTTCGGAAACACCTGTCATACAGGACATTAGACATGTCCAACAGCTCCGCAGTCTCTTCAAGCAGCACCAGGAGCAGCTGCTCGCCGTGGACCAAACGTACGACGGCCTGAAGACGAAAACTACCGCCCTTTTTGATGAAATGTGGCTCACAATGAACCTCCCAGCCGAATCGTACCACCCTCTGCTCTGGTACATCTTTTTTCTCTGCTTCAATTTAACCAGCCAACGCCTGCAATCAGGGCTCTCCGCGCATACACTGTACTTCTGGCGCCATGGTCCCCAGTCCAATTACGTGTATTGCGCATGGGACCGTTGCACACCAAAGGTTTTGCTATATCGCCAGTCGCGACCTCAAGGCGAACGAATTCATTTATGAACTATCTGGACTCATGTCCATCGACTTTGTGGCGGACCACACCAACCTTTCCGTTGTCACCTACCCCGGGGAATCCACCAAACACATCCTCTTCGGACCCATACGTCTGATCAACCATGATTGTCGCCCTAACGTTGAGGTAATGTTCCGCTCAGACTTATCTTGCACGTTGCTCATTCTTTGAGTGCATGTTACCGACACGTACGCAATGACGATCCAGACCAACCGCGCCATCTCTCGGGGCGAGCAATTATTCATCGACTACGGTCGTGAATACTGGGAAGATACGCAGAGCCCGGTCAAATGTCCGTGTGCAAGTTGCAACCCCAACCCACCCTGGGGAGAAAGACGCATCCCCGATTCAAATCCCGATGAGCGCCGAGAAGCTAAACGTCTCAAAGCGCAAGTACGCAGAGCGCACAAGGACAAGAGCAAAACGGCACACAAGTGGGTGTCTTTTTTTTGCGCTTCTCCTCGCTCTAATATGTATTAGCAGCATTCATGGGGCGTCGACTAGCAGCAGCAAGAAGAAAAAGAAAAATGGGGAGGAGAAGCACGATGCGAATGATACAGCTGACCGGCGCCGCGAGGTCGACGAGCTCTTGTAGACAGCTAGCTTGATGTATTTTATACATTTCTCCTTGATGGTGGCGGGGCGGATGTGATTCGCGAAAATATTTTATCATCGTCGTCGTTGTTTCGTTTACCAAGGGTGCATACGTACAAAATTACAGAGCACTGTGTCTAAGCGGTATATAATAGATAGAAAATGTAAGGGAAAGAAGGGTAGGAAAAGAAATATGTACGCGTGAACTTTTGGTCCGGGGCTCGGAACAAGGACCGCGACGCACGATTAAAGGTGTGCGCCGCGGGGGGGTCGGTGTAAGCTATAGTAGTATGTAAAATAAATCGAAAGGAAAGATGGGGTACGCATGTATATAATAAATGAAGCTGGCAGCGAGATGAATAAGGATAGAAGGCGGCGAGGACGGAAACGGGCGGAAGGGGGAGACGAAAAAAAAAGAGAGAAATCCAGCCAGTGTCCTTCCACATTTAAAGAAAAGACGTATCTGTTCCCGTTCCGTTTCCAATCCGGTGCGTGTGTGGGGCGTGCGTTCCATAGGTGTGTGTGTGTGCGTGCGTGCGTGCGTGAATGCGTAGGAGTAGTAGTAGTATGCGTACTAACGGAAGATCGACTCGGCGCCTCCACCATGAAACGTCGTCACGTTGTCCGTGCGTTGCCGCTTCTTCGGTGTTGCTTTACTGGGCTCTGGCGGTTCTACGGGGGGTGCGGGATGCGGCTCGGGCGCGGGCTGCTCGCTGGCGGCGGCGGCGGCGGTCGTAGCCTAGTCTGCGGCCTGCTTGACGTGTACGGTGTGGAACGCGTTGAACGTCGCGACGCGTGTGCGTGGCGGCGACATCGGGACGGCGAGCGGCATCGTCCCCACGCGCAGCGTCGGCAGGTCGTCCGTATGCGACGACGGCGTCGACGGGAACGTGAGGTCCGTGTACGGCTCGCGCGGGCTGAGGGGGAGCAACTCGGTAGAGTTGCCTGGGCGCGCAAACGTCAGCACGGACGGTCCATCTCGGCCTCAGTGGGGTTGTCGGTCGTGAGCAGGCCCATGACGGGGAGCGTGACGGTGTTCTTGAACACGGGCTGCGCGTTCTGGATCTGCAGGCAGCGCGGGCTCCCCAGCTCGTCGGCGAGCGCACCCGCGGACTCGCCGCTGTGCGTCGTGATGCGCGACGGCGGGTCAGTGATGGACGTCGAGCCCGAGTCGCGATCGGTGTAGCTGAGGATGGACGTCGTCTCGGACGAGTTGCACGTGCTCGCTGGGTCGTCGAGGTGCGGCGAGCTCGTGCTGGCTGCACGCGCGCGCACGGCCCGCGGCGGGTCGAGGACCGAGCCGGCGGGCATGGTCGCGCCGCGCTTGGGCTTGTGCTCGGGCTTGCGGATGCGCGGCGGGGTCCGAGACAATGTCGACGGTGGCAATGATGTTGGGGTGCTTGAGCGTCGAGCCGACGCAAAACTTCGGCGGTGACCTTTTTCAGGATCTGTGGCGAGTCGTCAGCGCAAGCACGGGGGAGAGAAGGAGGAGGAGCACCATCTCCTTGTTCCACCCCGGCACCTGGTTCCGCATACTCAAGAACAGCGAGTATATCGGCACCGTCAAGAACGCTGTCGCGGAAAAGAAGCAATCAGTGTTGCGTTCCGCAGCGCAACGAAGGAAAGCGCAATACTCACCCCAATACAAGCTCTTCGTCCGCGGCCACCACGGCCCGTTCGCATCGTGGCTCACGCTGCACGCATAGTGTGTACTCCCGATAATCGTCTACGACGTGATCTTCTCGTACGCCTCCGCGCCGATCGCCAGCCCGAACCCGATGAAGAGCAAGTACACGACCCCGCAGTACATGCGCAGCGACCCCGAGATGATATTGCGTGACATGATCGCGAGGGATCCAGAGGACGATGAAGCCCTGTCGCCGGGGGTAAGTAAAACGGTGGGAGGGAAAAGAGGAGGTGCTTACAGGGAGAATGAGGACGACGGAGTTGGATGCGACACCGAAGTAGCAGAAGAAGCCGGTTGAGGCCAGGGCCGCAGAGAGGAAACTGAAGAGCTTGGCGACCGTGGCGACCGCGATCTTGCCGAACGGTCAGCTTCAGGATGAACACCTGCGGCTGGATGATCTGTACGACGGGTCGCATAATCTGCGAAATCAATAGAAATAAGAAAATGAAAGCGACGGGAGGAAAAGAAGAAGGAACGCGTACGTAGACCTCCACCTTGTGTTTCCGGCGCTTCTCCCCGCGGTGCTCCAGCTCTGGCAGCCACTTCTCGTTGATTCAATCGTGGTTATCCGTCGCCGACGACGGCGTCTGTGCGGGCGTGTTTCATCCGCTGGGGCCGCCAAACGTTGCGTGCTCGAGGTCGCGCAGCTTCGCCGTCCACCCGCGCTTGCTCGCTAGCATGTCCGTCATCGTCGGCATCGTGGACGATTCCCTGAGGCCAGGCGACGCCTGCGGAGCACTCGACACCGGTGGCATGCTCTTTGGGCGCTCCCTGGTCGCCGGCTTGAGGGCCACTTGTGGAACCTCATTCTCGTCAAGGGAGAACCTGGTAAGGGGAATGAATGTCAGCTAAGAATTGAGACAACACGCGAGGATATCGGGAAGCAAGGGAGAGAAAGAAAGGGCGAAGTGTAGAATATGACAAGACATCGTGTCCACCAGTCGCCGAACGCTGTCGTACGGCTTTCCCTTTGCAGAGGCATGCATGCCACATGCGTCCAAAGACGCAGTCTCGAGCCCCACGGACTTTTGGGGTGAGTTAATCCGAAGTGCGCCGGCAGACAAACAACATGGCCAGGGTTATCGAGTTTGGTGGCGCAAAAGTACCACCACAACGGGTAGGAGCCATGGAGGGTAGGGAAAACAGCAAATGGGTACTTGGGGTGGGGCCATGGCAAAGCCTGGCAGACCTTCGTACTTATGAATTGTTTTCCATGTACTACCACTATCTACTCATTACACCTGCCATCTATTTACAGCCAATTGCAAGTACCGAAGGCGCGAGCCAGAAACTTGCTGTTTTGGGAGATTTTCAAAGCATTGCCGATATCTCAGTCAGCTCTTCGCCGATTGACATAAAAACTAGATGGATCTACTCAGCTAATTCATGCGTAATTAGTGATAGAGAGGAATTTGTGAGAATATTATACATTAGATTTCTTCTGGTTTGGGACTGTTTTCACACCAAAGCCCATTTAGCATGCTGAGAACGTGTCCCGGCAACCTAATATTTTTGAGACGGACAACATCTATAGCTGGAGAAACATGTGACAGAGCCAGAAACGCAGATAAACTACTTACAGTCCCTCGATCTCCCTCGGATACATTTGCAAGTTTTGGCATTGAGAGATACTGCAAAGATTACATTTATTCTAAGAATTTCATATATTTCTGGCTCTATCACAGGCTTCCCCAGCTCTAGATGTTGTCCATCCCAAAATATTAGGTTGCTGGGACATGTTCTCAGCATGCTACATGGCTTTCGGTGCAAGAACGGCCCCAAACCAAAAGAAATCTAATGCATGATATTTTCACAAATCCCTTTCTATCGCGAATTGCGTATGAATTCACTGAGTAGATCCGGCTAGTTTTTATGTGAATCGGTGAAAAACTGACAGAGATATCGGGAATTCTTTGGAAATATACCAAAACGGCAAATTTTCGATCCGCGCGCCTTCGGTACTGCAATTAGCTGTAACGACGTCACCCCTAATACTTGAATTTCGGAACCTGACGTCTAGCCTGTGAATTGACCCTACAGCTCACTGCACTTCTCCTCTGCCCTCAACAAGCTTTTCTGGGGCTGACCAATGCTGGAATAGACGAATGCGACCTATTTGCAGTTGCTGAATGAAAATATTTGCCATTCACAAGTTATTCACCATTGCAGTATGTTTGTGTTTATGTCACTATGTTCATGTTTGGCTACATCGGTGATCTCTCTGGAGAGTTCTTCCTCCCACGGTTCATGCTCTGAATTTATTGTTAGCAATGATTCGGAGAGTAGAATATCACTCACTAGGTGAAACCAGTTGAGAATTGAACACATCGTCCGATGGTTCATGCTCTGAATTTATCGTTAGCAATGATTCGGAGAGTAGAATATCACTCACTAGGTGAAACCAGTTGAGAATTGGACACATCGACACCCATTCCTCCGGGTCCAACAAGGTTTGAAATAAACTCTTGGGAGGTGGTTTGCAAGTCAAATGCACGACCCGGTTGAAACGGGCTATTTGAATATAAGCATTCGAATTGGATCAGAATACAACATTGAACAAGCTTACATGCTGGTTTTTTCCCTTGCTTGAATGGCAGATGGAGGAGGAGTTCTTTTGGGACTGCCTGACAACTCCTCTGCTGTTGCCTCAGTACGTAGTCGTCGGCGCTCTGCAGTCCGATACTCTTCTTTGGCTTGCGACTGATGTTGAACATAATCAGATTCAGCCTCGGAGGAGAGATTCAAAAGGCTGGCATATTCTTCATACTCAGCCTGGCTGGTCATAGTTGTGGATGAAGTGCGGTTTCCTCGCCTCGTTGTGCACGCGCTACCAACGCGAGTTGAACGCGAGGCGTAATTAATTCCCACGTAGGATCGACGCGTTCCGGGGATGTTCCGGAGAGATCACCGATGTAGCCAAACATGAACATAGTGACATAAACACGAACATACTGCAATGGGTCGATTTCCGCGGAAGTGATAGTGATCACCCCTTGTATGCGGCACAATTGGTTATTTTGAAGCGTTTCGCTTCCACGTGATTTGACCAAATTTAGGTGGCCAGAAAGATCCCTTTCGTTCTCCACGAGAACTCACATAAACCCAAAGTTGTTTGCATCCTCAGAAAGCTAGGAAGGCACTACACAGGTTCACAACAAGGTATGAACATTGTATGAATGCATAGGCCATTACAGTATATCAAGGTCAAAGCTTCTCAATGTGATTTGAAAGCAAGGTATTGCAGATCTAGTCGTTGATGCAGAAAGGGTGCAAGGGCTGCAAAGCTTTCAATATGGATCAATTTTTTACTGTGCACACTTTCTAGCGACACTCCGGATTGGACTCGAACCGAACCCTCGGCATTGGACCATTCAACATGGTTCAACCTTCATTTTACACCGGTCACGAGCACGAGTTGGACGCAGCGGTCTTTCTTCGATCTGCTTGTGCTTCACAGTCGCTATGCACGCCGCCCTCTGCGCGAATATGCGCACGACGCGGATCTAAGGCCTAAGGAAGTGTAAGTATATTTCTACGCTGGTTGAACGATTTGTGGTCATCGTTTATTTCGCCGTGTTGGAGGTGGGAGAGATACGGTGCGGATTTGAGGACTAAAGCTTTTAAGCGCCGGATCAATCCGTTCCGAGTCAGCCCGATCACTTCCGATCCAAATACTGTATTATTTCGTTCAATTCGACAGTCACGCGTCACGCTCGACCCTTTTTATTGCGGGCAATAATTTTTTCTCGATTTATGGGAAATCTTTTGTCCCCAAAAAGTCGGGGGGTAGTGTCGAATTGAACGAAAAAATACAGTGCGACCACATGCGTTCTCCCCATTCTTCAACGCGCCTCATTAATTCCACGCGTCTCTCCCTCCGTTTCGAATTCGCATGCGTTCTGATGGTCTCCGCAGATCTCCGACGCTTTGTGTGAACGAGCCATTTATCAGCTTGGCCGCTAGCGTATCAGGGCGTACGAGCAGAGCGCGGCGCGCGGGTGCAGTGTGGCAAGGAGAAGGGAATTAACTTTCCAGCTGTGTAAGACATACACATTCCGTCTGGTTTCTGGTGTTTTCCTACTTATCAACCACAAGAACATGAGTGGTAAAATCTCTACGATGATATTATGGATTAAGAGGAACACAGTCATTTTTTCCGTGTTTCGGCCATTTTGTAGGCCCCATAGCTGGTTATTGCCTGTATATTTTTACATAATTCAAATTGTAGGATGGATCAGCACATCTCAATCTTCAATCGAAATGACTCAAGATATTCTGAAAAAAAAAACCTGTACCGCTAAAAAATTGCAGATTTCTCGTTTCGGCCATTTTGATGGCTCATCAAGATATCTTGATCGCATCAATTGTGCCAAAATGTCGACATCGAGCCTATCTGTGCACAAATTTTTGGAGGCGTTTTGGTCGGTAAAGGAACGGGATGCGGATGAGGACCATGGGTAATGATTAGGATGAATGGGCATTCAGTGCGGAATTCCTGTTTTGGTTCAAAGACTCGGAATTTGCTCGTACAAGATAAACATTTCATGAGCGCTTGCACGAGATTGTTTTTGTTATCTCGATGTGGAAATGCTAAAAATGCGCTGCAATTAATCCCTTAGATGATGGCCAGGTATATAGACTCACGGCAGTACGCCTTCTGCTGTGAACAATTCGCAACGGTCGAGCAGTCAGTGAGTGGCCCGTAGCCGAGGTTGAACGCAGATTCCTCGATCTGGGCTGCCTCCTGTTCGTCATCGAAAAATATGGCTTCTATGTATTCAACGAGATATGAACCGTCTCCTATTGAAGCGTGAAGGCGATCTTTGTTTGTTTTGGGATTATAAAGTTTGCAACTATTTAATTGAGTGAGAATTAATCGCATGGCCCGACCTTTTTCAGCTAATGTCGGAACCGAAGGCGCGAACGAAAAATTTCCGTTTTGGGAACTTTTTCGTCGCACCGACCGATTCCCTAATATCTCCATGAGTTTTGGTCCAATTACCTCGAAACCTATACCAATCTTCCGGAATAATTCATGTGCAATTAGTGACGTCGTTGAAATCGCGAAAATGTATTTTATCTTTCCATTTGGCACCTGAGGTGTTGTTACTGTTGAACACCTCCTCGGAGGGTGAGCACTTGTTCAAACACGGTAAATTTTTTGGACAGAAGACTTACATGCATTATGAAGAGGGTGACGTCGCCAGAATTCTAATTTTCTTCTCCATTGAGTTTTTATCCTTCCATTTGGCACCTGAGGCGTTGTTTCTGTTCAACACCTCCTCGGAGGGTGGGCACTTGTTTAAACACGGTAAATTTTTGAGACAGAAGACTTGCATGCATTATGAAGAGGGTGAAGTCTCCAGAATTCTAATTTTCTTCTCCATCGAGACACTATTGACTCGGGAGTAATCAATCTACCGATCAAAATTGTTGAACTCTGCATAACTTCTTCAATCATCCACCAAATTCAGACTTGAAACAACACAGGACATCGCACTGCACGTCTCTTTGAAGCCATATCCTCGAAGTGTCCAAAAACACGCATTGTCAAACTTCAATTGGAGCGTGTCGAAGTTCGAAGTTCGCACTGCACGTCCCTTTGAAGCCGTATCCTCGAAGTGTCCAAAAAAACACGCATTGTCAACTAATGATAGGTGGACGCGAAGTGCACATACAAGTCGTATGGCGTTCTGAACAATCGACTCGTTTCCCGGTAGAGTCGACGAAGAGATCGCACTTGACAGATGCTCCCGATACTGGGCATTTTCTCTCAGTGCACTTTTCGCAACTCCTACGTCACTTACAGTTCAGTGTCTGTACCCACATATCACAAAGAGTGTACTGATGTGCTCCCCAAGCCTCCTGATATTATGCGGGAGGTTACAGTTTTTTTCCAGGATAAGTTCCTCTTCTGGCTTGAGGCCCACAGCTGCATGCAGACAGCACAAGATGGACCAGGTACATTATTGCCTGTGTTCCTGGAGTGGGCAAGGGTAAGTTTTTATATGGTTTGTGGTCCTGAACACGAGAGATACTATTGTTTTTCCAT
Organism: Mycena olivaceomarginata; assembly: GCA_029378375.1. Taxonomy (NCBI): domain Eukaryota; kingdom Fungi; phylum Basidiomycota; class Agaricomycetes; order Agaricales; family Mycenaceae; genus Mycena; species Mycena olivaceomarginata. Next base: position 16,332 of record JARKIC010001254.1, read on the forward strand.
AGTTGCTAGCAGATGAAGAGCTCCAAGAAACTTTGCAGGACTACATCAGGTTTGAGAAGCGGTTTCGCGAAGGCTACATGGCATCTGTACCACAGACCTATATGTCTGGCCTGACATTCACCCCACAAACCTCAATTGTCTCATGCGTCTACGCAGCACCAGCGTTCTGCCCACGCCGGTGCATAACGACAAACGTATATCAAAAGGCCTTAAATGCCTACCTATACATCCCCTGGCGTTCGTGCCACTCCCTCGACTCCAAGCGTGCTTGGGTGAAAGGCGAGCTGATCCGCTACGTACGACTCTGTTCCAATGAGGGTGGATTTCTTGAAAATCCGTACCGAATTTGTGAAGCGACTACGTGACCGCGGTTACCCAGGGAAATGGCTTCGATCTGTTGTTGATGAGATCCAGTACAAAGTCGAGCACCCAAGGGCCCTCAAATCAACCGAACCTAAAAATTCGGATGATGACTGCGACCTGCATGTCCTCAAGCTCACCCACAACCCGACCTGGGACGGAATTGACCTCCAACCAGTTTGGCGAGAACTGGGAGACGCCTGGAACGAACTAGGGGCTGGCTACCCTAAATTCAGGTTCCTCGCATCTTTCAAAAAACCAGTCTCGCTGGGTGACCGGCTTAACAAAGTTAACCGTGACACACTCGAAGCATATCACGAGCAGCTAGCGGAGAACGTTTAATTCTCTTTTTTCTCAATCCTCGACACGTGCCGCGCGCTCCCCTCCGGGTCGCGCTCTGCGGCGGCGCGTGCCTTCGGATTTCGAAAAAACTCAGAGTCTTAAAATGTTACTCCACTCAGCAATAAATTTTATTTGATCTCACCTTTCAACCTTGTTGAGCTCTAACGAGTTCCGAGTGAGAACGTTGAGGATCGCAGCACACACCTCGTTTTTTCACCCCTGACCGGGTTCCCGAGGCCAACTGCCGTACTTCAGGTCTCTTCCCCTACCCTTGACCGGGTATTTAAAGATCGTTGTACTTTAATCCTCTTGTGAAAATCACAAAATATCCCACTTACTTCGTAAAAATATCCTGCGGCGCGCTGGGCCTGCGTGGGTACAGATTTAATTGGTGAGCTGAGACGGTTCGGAGGGAAGCGTGGAGTCCAAAAGGATTCCGCTGATCCCGTTCCGGCCCGTTTGTTTACTCGAACAAACACTGCCGTGATATATAAGGGATTAGACGCCACCTGATGAGTCTCTCTAGACGAAACGTTAGGCTTCCTTTAACGTCGTGGTTCCCAACATCTGTCGCCCCCCAGCACTCATCCTCTCAATTCCCAGGGCACCAGTTAAGCTGAGGCGTCGATGACCTCGGTCTAGATCAGGATTCTGTTGAAATGCTGCATGAATTAGAGCACCAACTGCCAACTTTCCTGCAAGCTGCTCAATGTCAAAATTGCTAGCATGATCCTGTGTACGACAATCCGAAAACACAACTTCAAGCCGATCTGTACCCTCCAGGATGATGTAGAACTCCAAGCACTGGCTCATTATAAACGGTTTATAATTTTGCGTTTTATAAACATGTTTAGAAACATCTGGCGCAAAAGCGGTTACAAAACCACTGTATCTACTTCCCCTTCCCACGTCACCGACCCAGCTACCTTTGTTTTGCTGTTGGAGCCCCCCGCTGCCCGCTTTGACCAGTTACCAAGACTCCCAACCTCATCCGCACCCGAGATGGCTGCATCTGAGGGCAAATCATGAAAAAAAACGGCAAGGTGATATCAACACCCTGGCGTGAACGGGACGTATAGTATCAAGGGAAAGAAAAAGGAAAGTGACCGTATAGAGGGGGAACGGAAACTCCCCTCGAATCGAGCATCTCCACTCCACTGCCGAGTATATTTTCATTTTCACAGACTTTCAAGTCCCAAACCCTGCCCATCACGGCCATCGACGCCATTCAGTCGAATTAGTGATTTGCTTGGCTTGGCTTGGCTTAGGTGCCCCGGCTTGGGCTTGGCTTGGGCGGGCTTTGGCTTCACTTTCCTCAAGCCAAAGCCCAAGCCGTCGGGGAGGGCTTGGCTTGGCTTGGCTCTGGCTCAAGCCGGGGCTTTCCGGTTATTTTTCCTAGTGTATTTGCCATGCCCTCATCGTTACTCTATTACTGCCAAAAACATATTAGAAAAAGTAATTAGACGTCCACTGTATCATAGTCTGGGTCATAATATTAGGGTCCTCTTCTAACAAATCATCCCATGGTTTTTCCTTGTCGTCGCCCTCCTTCCCACCATCATCAGCATCCTCCTCGTCATCGCACCTGGCGTCGTCCACGAGAGCCGACTTACGGAAGAGCAAATCACGGCGTATCATACATTTAAGAACTTGCAATGCCTCAACGATGTCGGCCTTTAACCGGTTGCGTCTCTTGCTGATTGTAATCCCAGCTGAGGAAAATGCGCGCTCACTGGATACTGATGATGACATCACAGCGAGATAGTCGCGCGCAAGTGACGCCCACACAGGATAACGGGCTGCATTTATCTGAGAAATTAGAAATTATTAATGGCCTTTCCACCTTGCTTTCCGCAACGTCCATGTCTGACCACCGAAAGCAGCCAAAGCCCACCGTTCTCAAAGACGGATGGCGTTAGACCGTTCGTGTGGATAATGGCAGTCATGTTGCACGATTTGGGGCTTCGGTTAATCTTCAGCCTCGAGGAACGAAATGCCGTCCAGGAATGCCTGACTCTCTGCCCTTCAAGCCTATACTTCAATCATTGAGCAAGGTGTTGACATGAATGTGCAGGGTGGAATGTATGGTAACGCATTACAAGCTGCATCGCTGAGAGGGCGAGAAAACATTGTCCATTTGCTCATTGAGCAAGGTGCCAACGTGAATGTGGAAGGGGGAGAGTATGGCACTGCATTGCAGGCTGCGTCATTGGAGGGCCATGAAAACATTGTCCAGTTGCTCATTAAGCATGGGGCTGATGTGAATCTTCAGGGTGGAAAGTATGGAATGCTGCATGGAGCCCAAGACCGCACAAAGAGTGCATCCATTCCCTTGATAACATAGTTTGTATACTCAGAGAGAATGGTGCTAGAGAAGTGGAGGATACAGGGTCTGGTTCTGAATCCATTGCTTCAGATGAGTATATCAGTTCTAGCATCCTGTGTCTGCACTGATTCGATCCACAAAGCAGTCATTCGATAAGCAAGTTGTTGTGTGAGAGTCAATATATATTATGTCAGCACTTGGAAATATGTAACCAATGACAACAAATCAATGTTGACTTGGAATCTTTTGAAAAAAGGGCGAGAATTCAATGAAAACATCGAAGATGATCTCTCCACTCCCGAAATTCGACCAATTACCAATCCGACGTGACCCGATTTTTCCCGGCTTCATGTGCTCGGCATACCAAATTTTGGGCGCCGACGGCATTTGTACATTGAACTGCATGTACAGAACGACACCGCATTTTCGATGCTCAATAAATGTGATGCCAACGCCGAAGTTCACCGCGACCAAGTTGAGCACAACATTAATATTGCCACACAATATCCGTGTTGTCCCTGTTCAAGTTCAAACACACTTTCGTAAAACTCTCGTGTGACACTCACTGTACAGTGAAAAGCTCTTCTTTTTGCTACTGAACATATTGCAACTGGTACTGTCTAAGGCGCTCAGCATTTATCAGCATTCTCTGTCCACATTTTTTACTGAGAATATTGATGAAAAAATGTCAATTGTTTTTCACACCTTTTTCCACTGAAAAAACAGGTGAAAAACTTAAAACATTTTCAGCCTTTTTTGACTCGAATTCAAAATTTTCATCCTCTTTTCCATTTTGAGTAAAAAGATATTGGAAATGTTTTGAATTTTTCACCCAATCTTTTGGTGAAAAATGTGGGAAAACAAACAACATTTTCTACCAATATTTTCACTGAAAAATTCGAATCCTTCATCCAGTGTCGGCGACCGCTCTTTTACGTCGGAATCTACCTCAACCTCAACACTCGACCACATCGCTTTCAAACGCTTCTGTGTCTGCTTATTGAACCTTTCCAACCTGTCATCTTGGACGAGCAAGAGGGGATCGTGATTTTGCAAAAACAATTCGTTATCGAAATCTCTCGTGAATGCACCTGGTGGCCCATCTGGAACCAATCCGATATCGACAACACCTCTGCAAGCAACGTTTGACTTGACTTGACTTGAGTTCTATTGTGCTGTATCTGGCCATAAGGACTACACAACAGTACATCTAGGCATACTAGTTCTGTCTCTCTCTTTATAAAATTACCTGTGTGTGAAGCCTTTAAACTCCGCTCTGGGAACCTTTGCCCCGAACTTTCGGATCCTACTCACGCTTGACAGATTGCGCTGTTTCATCGGTCCGCGGTCCTTTCTTTGCCGCGGCAGACATTCCATCACCACCCTTGAACCTTGCTTGACGGATTGGCGCTAACGGCTCAACAGCTTTCTCTACCAAAATGGCAATAAACTTTGTGCTGTGCGCAATCCGCTCTCCTACTGCGGAGACTGTGCGTCTGCTGCGGAAACTGTGCGCCCGCTAAGTTATCAAGATAGCTGTGGTTTTCGGGATCCTTCGCATGGACAACCCTACTCTGCTATGACGCGTGTACCAGACGCGGACAACGTCTTGATTTTAAAATATGATGGAGACACCTCAAAACCACGACTCACATTGTGTGGCAGGGACTTCTATTGTAACTAACTCCGCAATGCGAATGCATTGTTCATGTTTATACTCTGACGAGTTCAACGCGCAGCCCTGCGCAGTGCGCGATCACTGCGCGCCTGTAAAGCAGCTTCGACAGCAAATATGGTGATAATTTTGACGTTGAGACATCGCCGCTGCGGCGACTGCGCGCCTGCAATTGAAACTGTTCTAGCTTCCGAGGGCATCAGACCATTCTCCCTTTGCGCTCCCACTGGCTCTGTGCTCCATTTTTTAAATTAGGTTTGTGTTTCCTTGAATCTGTGCTTCCAATTCGCTCAAGAGAAACTCGAAGGTCTTTTTAGTGACATCTAGCAAGTAGGAGCCGGCGCGAAGCGCCGGCGACTGCTTGTATGTATGTAAGGTAACGGGATTGAGGAAATTTAGCGGCTGTTTTAAGAGAGAATGAGGTGCAGATAAAAAGTTGATAACGTGTGGGGAAAAATGGTGGATGGATGCAGATGTACGGAGGTTCGGAGTCGACACATGTGAGGTGAGCTGGTATCATTGGTGGTCGACAACGCTGCCAAAATTCGGTGATGGAAATGTGGTATTACCGCATTTGGAAATAAGCTGTGTTTCTGGCCTATTTGCGGTCCTGGCCTGGCGCACCTGCTCTCGGCTGAATTAAATCATTCAATAGTAAGGCACAGAGTTCAAAATGGCAGTACGAAGCATGTGATTCAAAATGCCATTCTGTGGCATGGGGTTCAAAATGCGAATTAAATTGTTCAATAGTGAAGCACAGGGTTCAAAATGGCATTATGAAGCATGTGATTCAAAATGCATTGAGCAGAGTTCAATTGACAACATATCTCGAAGTTAGTATCAAAGTATGATGCATTCTTTTGATGAGTTGAACTGTTCTTCACTGAAAGATTGCTTGAGTTGAGCAGAGTTCAGTTGACGCCTATTCATTCTAATGACGCGAAAATACAACCATCCGCTGCAACGGACCAAGCAAGCTGAGCGCCATTGATCTTTAGTGATTGTTTTCTTGAGCTTCCAGAGTTTAGTTGAAAATATCGACCTATGACGCCCCTGAAAATGAATCACGCAAGCAGGAGGCTCGCCATCGGAGCTCTACTGGATGGGAGAGGCAACGCGAAATCTGAAGAGACAGTATTTCTTAGAGTCACGCTGGCTATCACCTCCCAATCAAGCTTGAGAAATTAGAGACGTTGCACAAAGGCCGCATCAGCCGCGTGCGGCTTTTGTGCATTGTTCAAAGCCGCGGAATTTCTTCGCGTTTTCTTCCTTATTTTCATGCTTGGTACCCTCCATTGTCGCTTTAGGCCGGGATTCCACGCCCGAAATTATCATGAAGCATGGGAAGCTGTATTTCTGCCGCATCACCCCTACATCGGTCGGACAGCCGGGCTCCACTTCCTTTTATCACAATCTCAAGGCTGTCACGCAGCAGCGGCTATGTCTGGCAAACTCGCCTAACCTCCAAGCACCTCTATGCTATGTCAGGTAGCGCTTTATTGAAATATCTAGTCTATATTCCTGCTTATCCTATTTTTTCCGTGCGGCTTCGCACAAAGCTGCATGCGGCTCATGCATGCTGCCGTTCAGCAGGTTCCCATTGGATTTTTTCCCGGTTTTGACCAAGAATACACGTAGAATTGAGTAAAACCCCAATTCCGACACGATTTTGGGCCGTATCGGGTCTTTGGCGGCACATGCCGGGACGATTCTCTTCTTGTTGATGAAGGCGCCGAAAGCATGAACAAACAAACGCGACACGCTTACTTCCTATATCCCCGGGCGAAATTCAGGCGTCAAACGCGAAAATCATTGCTCAACCGAAACTCGTTACCGGGACGGACATGTCCTTCGAGACGTCGACTCTCAATGGACAACAGTGGGAACAGCCGGAAGTTGTCTACGCAGCGCTGCACCAAATCTCCGAGTGGAAGCTGGAGCACGGTGACAGCCTTGCAGTCGCATATTGCAAGGGTGCGCTTGCGACGTGGGCCCGGTTCGACACGGAGTGGAGTGAGGGAGGTCCGATTGCGCAGCTCTCACCCGAGAATGTTGAGCGCGCGTGGTTGGAAGTCACCAATGGCGGCAACGAGAGCATGCTGGGAATCTACCGTCAAGCTGCGAAGTCTGCGCCCAACATGTCCCTCGCATAACACAGTGCTTTGCGGATGTACAAAGCGAACGGGACCTCGATTACCTTACTTCCTTGGACGCCACAGCTCGGCAGGCAATTCGTGCGCAGGTACGAGAAGAAGACTCATCGGGCCTGAACACAGAACAAGCATGCCCAAGTCGTTCACATGAAGGAGGTAACGGACGCGAATTTCTTGCGGGACGACACACGCAAAGAGAGAGTCGCGAAGGCACAGGAAATTCTAAGCAAGGTTATACCCATTGCGTCAGTCGAAGATCTCGACATTGCATTCCAGATTGCTATGCGAGCCGAAGGATATCTCACAGTAGCTGCCCTGGACTTCCAGCTCGATTGGCATCTTGCAAATACTGTCCAGCTGCTGCCCAGTTCACAAGAAAATTCCGCTTCCGGGATACCCAAGGCCAAGACTGGTGCGAACGGACGTGGGAACCGGGAGAACCGGTACAATTACCTCAAACAACATCAGTGAACATGGATATGGCCAGCGCTCGGCTTTTCAGGCATAGCGTTTTTTTTCACACTATTTTTTGAACTTTTTGCTATATTTTCACTGCTACATCAATTTCTACCCAATAACGGGGATTTATCTTCCAGCATTCCTGCTGGACTGATTAAACATTGATATTTCATTTGTGATTCAGCAGTGTTGTGTAGTCCACCAGTTCAATAATTTTGTAGGTCTGTTAATCCTTCTCTGACCAGGCATAGGTTTGATCTGATGATGTTTAAATGATTAATCTCCAAGGATTCATCTGGTCATTAATCCAGTTTAATCGGTTGAGAGTATTGAACGAGGCGCTCGAGTGCGACAGGGCGGGAACGCCCGCAGTGAGGATGTGGACGAGAAGAGAGAGAGATGGCGTGGTGTGCGTTTGTCATCCACCTGTTGCCGCTGATGCCAACTTCCGGCTGGCCCAACCCAAACGGGAAGGACTTCCCAAAAAGGCTCAGGGGTGGATGCGAAATTTACCGAGTGCACAAAGACGCGTTGATGCACGTGCTAGCGCGGTGGCAGTTGTGGACAAAGCAGGAAAGCTGTGTTGATGGTATCTTGGCAAGGTCTCATCCGGTTACCGGTACGGCGGTCCAACATTAACCGTTTGGCCTATCCCCTTTCTTTTGTCTCCCTCCTCATCCTCCCTTCTTGGCGTCAAATCCACTCTGCGCAGTTTGATTTGATACTTGGAAGCCATATGGCTCAACAGCTGATCGAAGCGCAGCTTTTCTCGTCAGAATCCTGTTCATCGCAGCAGCTGTCGCCTACGGCGCAGGCTGCGCAGCCCAAAGATTGTGATCAAGCCGGCAGGCCACGTAGTCTCCTTAAGATATGCGACATCCAGATCCATCGAGTCACGTGTACGTGACTGATGGGTGACAGTAACGTGGGAAAGCGCGAAATCTCGGAGACAAAAAAACAAATTTGTATTTTTCAGTACTTTAGACAGCCCAGACCAAAGTAAAAAAAAATCCCAACCAATCCACCTATCTTCTACTCTTCCGCTGCCTCAGGTCTTCCTGAAATCGAGGAGGAAGAGCTCTGTGGCCCCTATATTTTTTGTTGGCCCAAGCTGCATCTGCTCCATCTAGCCCGTGAAAGTATGCATCAGCAAACCTTGAGGACCGGACGGCAAACCGGCGCATAGAAGCAAGTGGGACTGATTCAAGGGCTTCCAGCATATTTCGCTCCAAGTCCTCCTCCGATGAAGATTCTGGGAACATCCTGTACACTCTTTACTTCTCTTCTCTTGCAGCTCTTTCCTTGTCCAATTTTCGAAGTTCTTGTCCTCGATGTTTAGAGATTTTTGCTCCGATTTTCCGACTGTCATTCTCCTCCTGTATTTCAATTTCTCCATCAGTTTCAGAGTCCAAGTCCAAGTTATTGAGAGAATCTGGATCAGGGTTCTCTTGGTTGTCACTGTGAATAGAAGACCCATTGGGAGAGGCATTTCTGGAATGTTTGCTAGGCTGATCTTCATCGCTCTGCTGGACTGTGTCACCCTTGCGCTATAAATTATATATACAGTTCAATTTGCATCAAGTAAAACACTAAACACTCACTTTGAGAGCAAAAGTCCCAAGATTCTGGGCCTTTGAGTGGCCTCTTTTTTGTTGGCATATGTGAAGTAGTGCTCAAGGATAACACGTGTTTAAGGCGAGGCAGAAACGAGGCTAACGTAGTCACGTGGAGCGTGGGAATTTCCTTTTTGGGCAGCGCGAAATATTCGGCGCTGAAACTAATCTGTATCTGAGATGACTTCTTAATGCAATCTGAGTACTTTTCCCAAAAAGGTAATAAACTCTTTTTTGGATGTACTTATTGAAAATCTGAGACCACAGAATTGTTCCCCTTGTTAAACTGCACATATCTGTGGTTTAGTTTTCTTTGCCCCGTGGTTGCAATCAACTAGTTCAGCTTGCAGTCCGTGTCACGCCATCAGATCACGTGACTCGATGGATCTGGATGTCGCATATCTTACGAGATATAAAGAGGCATAATTTCTTGCCCATCAGACTGGCAATCTTCACCCACTTCTCTCGTAATTTTCTCGCCTTCAATGACGAAGAAGCCGTCGGAGTTGAAGTTCAGCTTTGTCAAGAGCAGTGCCTTGAATGTTGGACACGTTTCCCCCTCCTTCCTCGACCCACACGCCCAAAACATGCCCGGAAGATTTGATGTCTCCGTTCTGTATCCATGTACTACGTTGTGAATATATATATCTTTTGGAATTCAAAAAGCAAGCCTTTCACGTGCTTCAGAATGCTAGACTATACACTAGTGAACACTGTAGGTGACGGGTGACACCCAGTGGACAGTTGGTCGGATTACTACAGTACTAACCGTTCAGCATCTGAATCAACCTCTTCACCGTTCCCTTGTCCCCAGTTCGGATATTCACCAGCTCCTCTGGATTGGTCTTTCCGCGTCGTACCACTATGAACGCTGTGCGATTATCTCGGCAAAGCCTATGAACGTGGAACCGGTCGCACTCCTCCATGCTAAGGCTGTTCATGACCTCAGCACTCAAAGAACTGCAGGTGTGGATGTAGGCGAGCTTCAAATCGCTGATGACGAGTACTATGGCGAGAATGTTGCGGTAGGCAGGCTGGTACCCTCTCGGTTAGCGCAAAAGGGCTGAGCCGGCGATCAAACTTTAGTATTATTTTTAGAATTACTTTCTTCGAGTTATTCGTTTTGAGCTCAACTTTGAAGCTTTTTCCCCTCAAACGGAAATTTCCGGTTACTTTGGGTGATGACGAGTAGGTTTCTATAATAAAATGACTGTGCACTACTTTTTTAGCGCGGGTCAATTTACACCGTCGTGCATGCCCTTGCCTTAGAGATACAATGATGTACAAACTGCTTCTGTCGCCGGAGCGCAATAGGATAGAATGACTGTCTCGAAAACATTACGATGAGAGCTTCCGGCATGTAGGAGTAATACATTCAGAGGACAAATTGCAGCTTTTCTTCTCATTCAGCTTTTAATCCCCCGTCTGCACCCTCAATCCCATTTTACTTGTCTACATATCTTGATCCACAACTCCCGTCGTCCTACGGCTGTTCTCGCCACTGCCAACAAATATACGGCTGTCCTTTTCATGATGAAACGTGGAACAAGAGTTCGGCTGCGGCTGACATTTCCGTCCGTTTGCCGGGTATCCAGTCTGCTCGGAGGATACCGCACCCAATATTCTGCTTCTCCTCGTCCTGGTCAGACCCAGCGGCCGATATATTCGTGGTTTGAGCGTCGAACGCTTCGTTCATCAGCACGGTCAGACGGACAGTCCTGGCAGCATCCACGAACACGTCAAAGCCAGGGTAATGAATCGACTGAGGCTGGCGTGCGGGTTGGATCCCAGAAAAATCGGTACAGCGCCTTTGAGACGCACTTGTGGGGGGAGTTGATTCCGACGCTGTGAAAATGGATACGTCGGCAATTGCGAAAGTGCGGATGCGGGCGGTGTTGTGGCGGAATCGGTGGGAAGTCTGAAATGACGCTTCATGGGGAGGGAGGTGCCGGGGGACTCGTGCGAAGTGACCGTGATGCGAGTTGTACTGGGACTGGGTAAGATGCTGTCCTCTTCAAGAATTTACGTTTTGTGGGGGTTCTCATTGAGAGTTGCATTTGTTGGGTCATGTGGGGGAGCTGGTGGGAAGTCTGAACATGGGGAGGGAAGAGTCGGGGAACCCGTGGGAAGCAACTGTGAGGCGAGTCGTACTGGGCGAGGAAGTAATACTGATGCCATCTTCAGCACGAATTCGATGTTTTTGGGGGCTGCTCATTGAGAGGTTGTATTTGTCGGGTCTCGTGGGGGAGCTGGGGGAGGTACAAAATGCAGCTTCATGGGGAGGGAAGAGTGGGGTGAGTGAACTATGATGCGAGAGGTACTGGGCGAGGAAGTCCTAACGATGCTCTCTTCGGCAAGAATTCGAAGTTTTGTGGGGCTGCTCATTGAGCGTTTGTCGGGCCTTGGAGCCTCGACATCGAACCACAACGAGAACTTTACCCGGTACCATCCCCTACCAAAGCATCGACGTCCAAAAAACGGAAGCCTTCCAAATCGAAGGAAGCAAATGACTCTGGTGGCAGTGACATTGAAATTCTTACTCCATCACCCGAACCCATCCGCAAGAAGAAAAAGAAGAAAGCACAGCCCAAGGATGCACTTACAGACGACGAGGACGATGCCGGCCCTTCTGTGGAGATGTCGGTGTACCTTTACGTCCAAGCCTCTCCTCCGCCTCTTGTACAAGTCCGTCGCAACGCCAACAGACTTCCGCCGCCCAATGTGAGGACCGTCGGGCCTTTCTTATTCCAATCATCGATGCCATACCCTGAATTCTTGGCCATGCTCGCGAAAGGCTGTCGCACGAATGCGAATCATCTTCCAGTCAATCAGATGGAATGGAAGTTCGATCGCCCGGTGAATTCTGCAAAGAAATCGCTCTCTAATGCCACTGGATATCAAGTGATTATCAAAACCGTAAAAGACCGGCGAAAGGACTTCGTTTTTAGTGTCTATATGCCGCCACCGAGCGTCGTCAAAGCTGAATTGGTAAGTCATCGCAAATATTCATACAACAATCTAAATGTGTTTTACTAGCCTTGGCTTACTACTGAACGATCTGAAGGCGACCAAGACGACGGGAACGGCGGTGGACCGCCTCTAGACTTCTGGTACAACATCGACGAACTCTATCTGCCAACAAATTGTGAGTGGTTTCTCTGGGTGCATTGCGAAATCTGAACCTATGTAGGTTGGTATCGATGCTGCCTCGAATCCACATATGTGGGGGCTGCTCGATTGATATCCAATCGAAAACTCACCATTATTCCCCGGAAGACGCGTCTATCATAACGACACTGGATATTTCGACCTGACGGACATAAAATTGAGGGTATGGCGGTCGCCCTGGTATGTTCATTCATCTTTGAATTTTGGCTTGTATCCGACGCATATATTCAGGCTGAAGGAACCGCTACACTTGACCGTGCAACAAAATCGAACCATTTCATGAAGAATCAAACCATTCGTCTGCCAACCGCTGCTTCTTCTCCTTCCGTTCCCGCACCCCCTTCCAGCCCAGCTTCCATCATCAAATGATTCCCTGCTGCTCCAGCTCTTGCTCTCCAACCCGAATGGGCTCCATGCCCTGCAGAACTCCCCTTTCCCGCTTCTATCCGCAAATCTTCTCGTTCCTACGCCGACAGTGGTAGCAATATTCCCACCCCCACTGCACCGTTCGTTTTCGGAGGGCAAGCCGGACAGACTCTGAGCAAGCTGTGACATCAGAAGTAGACTTGGAGCCAGTCTCTATGTTGAGTAACAAGACCCAATAGTATGCAAAAAAGAATGAAGTGAATCTGAGCAAAATTGAACGAGAAAAAAAAATGCGGCAGGAGTTACTCGAACATACATAGAGACTGGGAGAACTGAAGTGAGTACGGGAAATGGACATTAGAAGCGGCACGTGATGATTCGGCACGACTTGGTGAAATTTCGACTTTGAAGATTTTCGACCTCCTCCAATCAAAATTCTGAGCTGTAAAAAAGTTGTGGGGGCCTTCACAGACCACAACTCAGGTCGAAGAAATTTGACTAGAAAATGAACACTCATTCCACTTCTGCACTGGGAAGAGGTAAAATATGCGCACAGCCACAAAATTCAGCAAATATTCCACAACGTGGTTCGCCGGGGGGTTAAATTTTCTGTGCGCGTGTTGTGTTCGAACCCGGACAATCGCGGCATTATTTTTACTGGCTGTATATTATCCGTGCTTGTAAACTGCTGCTTATAAACCGGTTTGAAATCGGGGAAGCCACATATGGTCCAGAGGCCGCCTCGATCAAGGCATTGCCTTCCAGGTTCATTTCAATTCCAGCAGTGATGATGTCCGAGTCACGCGTTTCAAATGGCACACCATTGATTGCCCACCGGAGAGGGCAATACTGTTTTTTTTTTCGTTCAATTCGACAGTCACGCGTCACCGGGGTGGCTGTCGATTGTGAACTTTGGTCGGCGTCACGCGTCACCAGGGCTGATGTCGAATTGGTCCCACGATTCGCGAAACTCTGAAAATCCTGTCTCGTTGGCGAAGAATGATGGAATATTCTCCTGCGCATTTACTGTGTGCCGGGAAGAAAATTCTGAACATGACTGCGACCTGACAGTGATATTTTCTCCGAAATGTATGAATTTACTTGCATTTCTATTTCATCAATTCCGCTGCTTTGAAGGATGGGCTGGGTAGAAAATTCTAAATTTGACTGCAACCTAACAAAGACTACAAGATTCATATACTTATTGTCTTGCTAGAATTCGGTCCACACTCAGAGCTGCAGAATACAAATTGCAATACATGTACTGCCAGTGGTTTTGGCAAAAATTAATTGCCAGCATTGTTTGGGTTGTTAGCCAAACCACTTCAATTAGAATTTTGCTGAATTTTTCATGAATTTCATGAAGTTTTCGATAGTTTAGTCCGTACTTTACTTGCATCATTGCCTCACACAAAAAAAAAAAAATGAGTGTTTTCTGAAAAATCGACTATGCGATATACGAGTAGCAAAATTTAAACTTATTTTCATTACGAATTGGGCTGTCCATTTTGGGGTATCTACAAAACACTCAAAATGACAACATTGCACTGCACATGGTGACCCCTAAACTCCATTGATACCACTGTACATCTCCTTCACATAGCAACTTATGTCTCTCCATTCGTCGGACTGATTTTATTATTTGTTTTCTTATGCAAATGGCTGTAAATCCAGAGGTTTACATTTTTGGATTTCTGTGATCAATAAAGGGGGAGGGGGACCGCGGAGCGGTCCCCCAAGCACTTGCTCTTTATAAAATTACATGTGTCCGTCTGAAGCCACTCCGCTTTAAACTCCGCTGATGCCGTACACCGCGGCAGTTTGCCGCCCTTGATTGTTGGCAAATTGTTGGGTTCCCATGCTACCGGCCCGCAGGCAATCAATGATTCGGCATTGCCGGTACTACGTCACTTCTGACAAGCTTTGACAGACACTGCCCTGAAGGATTAAATATGCTCCGTCGTATATACAGATTGTTGAAAAAAGGAGCAAAAAAGTGAGCAAAAAGGGAAGAAAATAGGAGATATATGTGGGGGGTTTCACAGTAGACTTTTTCCTGCCCTTTTTCGCAGCCTTTTTTCGTGGATTCTTGCAGTTTTTGAGGTATCGACTTGGTTTTTCCCCTTTTCTGCCCTTTTTATATGCCAGATGCTAAAAGGGAAAAAAAAATCTGGTGAAAATCGATGGGAACTGAAAAAGGGGGGAAAAAGGGAACGAAAAAGGGCGCAAAAAAGTTTACTGTGAACAACCCTATTGGCAATCACATTTTGAACACTGCGGGTATGCCGTTCAGTCTGGCTTCCTCGCCGTAGAGTTGCCCAGCTCGGAGCCTCAAGTTGGAGGAACTCTCAGTTTTATTCGGAGACCAATCTAGGGAAATTTCATTCGATTTCTCCCAATGTCTAGGCCTTAAGGGGACTCGAGGCTGAAATAGTGGCCTTTCAAAAGTGGGAGACGGCGCGAAGCGCCGTCGACCGCTTGTGCTATTTAGAATTTTCCTGGTGCTTTCCGACGAAAGTACGAAAAATTTGGGAATGTCACGGTCTCCCAAGGCCAAGTACGAAAACTGACTTTCGTACTTTTGGGTCACAGGTCACAGGCCGGTACGAATTGAATAAAATGCTACAGTAAGTAATTCGATCACGTGCATGAATATTCGGAGATATCATAGAATTGACATGCGTCATGTGACTCTACCTTTCTCTTCCTCTTACCACCACCACCGACACCTCAGATATCGAGTAATGAGATACGCTGGGTTAGACAACCCTTCTGATTGCGCGTTGCTCTTCTCTGGGTGGAGATATGGTCTGGATACAAGGAAGCTCAACAAAGGATCAGGAGCGAGAGTACTTCTGGTGCCACAAGCTGTATCGGCGGCCGTATGCGACCGACAATTGAAATGAAGGCGACTTCAGCCTATCTGTTGACGCGCTTCTCCATTCTAGCGCGTTGGATCACAGAGTTAAAGGAATGAGATACAGCTCTGGGCTAGACAGCCTACCTGATTGCGCGTTCCCTTTACTCTGTGTGGGTATGTGACTTGAATGAGAATCAGCTGTCGCCTGATCAGAACCTGGACGACATTATGCTTGCATCAAGCTGTATCGGCGGCCATATTCGGCCGACAATTGGAACGCGGGCGACTTCAGCCTATCTGTCGACGCCCTTCTCCGTTCTCACGCGTTGAATCGCCGAGTTAGAGGAATGAGATACAGCTCTGGGTTAGACAACCTACCTGATTGCGCGTTCCCTCTACTCTGTGTGGATATGTGACTTGAATGTGAATCAGCTGTCGTCTGATCAGAACCCGGACGATGTTATGCTCGCATCTCGACCATTCGACCGACAATTTAAACGCGGGCGACTTCGGCGAATACCGTCCGCCCAGATCTCGGTAGGTGATTGCATCGCTGCTGCCCTTCCTTTGAAGGATTTTTTCCCTGTACAGAGCCGAAAATGTACAACGCCAACGCAAACCTAGCAGAAGTGGGTGGCCACGGCTCGACGCGACTGCACATGGATATAGCAGACGCACTAAATGTCATGATGTATGCCGCACGCGACCCGGCCGGGGCGGAGGGCTGTGCGGCGTGGGAAATCTTTCGAGTGCAGGACAGTACAAAGCTCCGAGAGTTTCTGCGCTCAAATTACACAATGGAAGTACCAGAGCCCATCCACAGCCAAGAGGTGTACTTCGACGACGGCGCCTGTGGGCAAAGTACGGGGTGCAAAGCTACCGTGTTTATCAGCGGGCCGGGGAGGCGATATTCATACCAGCGGGCTGCGCGCACCAGGTCAGTCTTCTCCTGGACTTGAAATCCGCTGACTGACGCCGTTAGCTATCCGAGCCTCGCTGCGATCGACCGCAGCGAGCAGTGCTGCCAGCCTATCCGCCTTCACCTTTAACTTCGATTTGAGCGGTACTTCATTATCCCTTATCCCCCGCCCGCCTGTGCAACTCCAGCTGGTCCTTCAGCTTTGTGTCCGTCATCTTCGCAATCTCCCCGCGGTCTGCTTCAACACCGATAGCTGCAAGCCTCTCCTTCTCTTTTCGCACCTTCTACGCCTTCTCGGCGTCCTTGGCGCGCTTTGCATCAACTGCCGCGAGCTTGTGCGCGTTGAGCTCCTCCCTCCGTGCCTTCTCAAGACCGCTCTCATCGATTCGACGCGCCTCCTGTCGCAGGAATTGCTGATCCTCCTCGGTATTCATGTGGTCGTCTATGAATGCTTGAGTTTCGTTTCGTTTGAACATGGCTTGGTCTGTGAAATGAGCGACGGTGGAACTCGGACTTTCGCGGGAAAATTTACGCCAGCCACCCAAGAGGCCTTCATTATTGTCGTTATGAGCAGGCATGTTCCCTTTGAGTCGCTCGGCCTCTGTGGATGTGTCAATTAAGCCGCCTTTGAAAAAACTCGGTGGTAAATCGTTCGAAGCACTCCAACGCGCTCTTCAAGCCAGCGAGCATTAGAGGTTGAACATGCGGAAGGGTGGGAAAGAGTTCAATGCATGCTGCCCAGGCTTTCGTGTCGCTCCACGGCTGGCCATCGAGGGTGGCAATTTTGTAGGAATCGGCGGAACGTAGCCACACGATGCAAGCATGCTATTAATTCTGATTATAAGTGCACAGGCTAAATAGCTCGAGATTTACGACACTCTGGACACAGATGAGGTGTTCTTCCGTCGAGGGGAACGCTGTTCCAGCATACATTTTGTTAAGCGCCCGGAGTTGGGCGGCGTCCGCTCGTCTGTGCTCCTTGGGAAAAAGTTACAGTCAACTCTGTCTTGACCCCCAGTGAGAATCCCAGCGAGATAGATAGAGCTGGACCAAGATAAAACGAGAAATCTGATGGCTTCTCGTTCTACCTCGTTCATCCGGACATACCTCTTTCCATCCATCGTTCTAGATCGAGGCTACTCGAAATAGAACGAGGTGTGTCAATATCCTGAAAGGAAAGGTTTGGGACGATCTAGTCCAACAAGATGGGCGCTCCCACTGCTAGTCTACTTGATTTCCTGAACGGATTAAAATTACATTGCACATCGCGAGAGCGAGACGACCGTCGAAGAGCTGGCCAAAAACTATCTGGTAGATACACATTACCACAACTGCATATGGTACAGATGGTCAAAACTATCCTCCAATGCAACGGGCACCTGCACCCAGAAATCGACGGCGTCGAGAACACTGTTCACAGCCAGGTAAATTATGAGAAGGTTTGCCAGCAAAACCCTGAGCGCCTCCCGGCTCCTCGGAACGTTTCCTCTTTTTCTTCTTTGGTTCAGAAAAAAATTCTAAAAAAGTCCTTCTGCGCCTACGGCACCTGATGGAGAAGTGGTGGGGAGCACTGTAGTCGCCACGCAGTTCTGTTGTAAACACCCCCGCGCCGTCCAATTCCACCTCACGACCTCTCGCGACTCACGGCCTCCATTGTTTCAATTTATACATACGAAATGGAGCCAGTGTTAAAGTCAATGACATCGTTGAGTGGAAAGCCGCAGCAAACCGAGGCAAGCAAAAATTGAGCATCAGCGTCCGTACAAACTTTTCAAAATGGCTGCGCTCCAAAAAAGAAAGTGGGACAGGCACTGCGTTCAGTGGGTCCCTAAACCCCCCAAAATGTAGAACCTGTGAGACGGGTCTAGATCGGTCGATCACTGGTCTATGTGCGCTTATTTGGCTAGACCTGTCAGGTCGAGATCGGCTCGACCCGACACATGTTGAGAACCTGTGAGACGGGGCCTCCTCGCATACACAACGGAGGCGGAGGCGGGGCTGCCTGTCTACACTCACTCACGTCTCGCGAATCTCGACAGCTGCAGGTCTGGCTTTTGGCCATTGTGCAAATGAATACACCAAGTGTAATTTACAAATTTCATCGTCACTCATTTCCCCACTCCTCCCAGATCAAGCAGAGCGGCACCTTCGCGGCAGAAGTTTCTCCACCATCGACTCACTTGCAATGCGAGCCTCTTCGTCCTTTTTGTTGACTTAATTCAAGAATTAAAGGGACATGATCTAGAGCAATCATCTCACTAGACAAGACATGAAGAGAATTGAACACATGGAGGACAGGCGACAATCGCAAAAGCCGATGACAGAAAAGCATCGAGTCATGCAATGCAATGCAATTTATGCAATGCAATGCATGTTGAGAAAATTATGGCCATGGCATATTGCATTGAATTTCATCGTATATTGCATCGATGTATACTGAATTGCATCGCTGTGCACTGACTTTTACCGAATTTCACTGAATTGCACCGAATTGCATATGTGCATTGATGGGCATCGTATTTTTGTCCGAAAAACACCGTCATAGTAGCGTTCCACAGTTCGACTAGAACAAGTTAAAGCACAGTGAGAATCCCAGCTAGGGAGCTCGAGCCCAAACGTCGATTCCTCGATTTATGCAAAATTGATGACAGTAGCCATGAAAGAAAAAAAAATCATATCATTTGACGGTGCCGCGTCCGGGCGCCGTTTCTAACCCTCTGAATCGATTTGCGAGATTTTTTTTGGCGGCAGAGGCGTTCTTATTCTCAAATACACCTTCCAGCGTCCTTAGATCACAGAAAACTGATCACGGCAATGTCGGCTACTCGGCGTGCACGGAGCACACCGTTATATATGTGCAAACAACACGCTTCTTCTTCGCTTCCGTGCCTCTACTCTGTCTCTCTCCCTCTTGTCTCGACCATGGGTCCCTCGAAGCGGTCAATACAACCATCTAAACGTTCCCTTGGCGATCCAGGGACCACCGAACTTACTGTTGCCTCCCAGAAAGAATCTCACAAAACAAGACCAACACCCTCGACACACTCAGATAATAGATTGCTCTCCCCCACCTTCCGAATCTGTATCCAAGCCGGCCAAAAGATCCAAAAAACCTTCCTCTCCTGTTCTCGAACCCCAGGAGTTTTCGTCTGGCAAGCCCACAAAAGCTTCCGCCTCGACCCAGTCTCGATCTGTTCCCTCTCGTCACCGTCTGTTACTCTCGTCTTTGGATCTGAGGGGCAAGAACATTTCGCCGCGTCCACTTGGCGCGGCGGGGACGCGGCGATGACGCGGCAGTCAAGGGACGCATGACGCGGCGGTCAAAAATCTTCACCTTTATTAGAGAGCTTGTGCAAACCACCCTGAGTGAGGGTGGCTTAGAAAGTGGAGATTCCGAAAAAGCCTCTACATGCTTTCCTCACTTTGAGTGCATGAAATGGACGCTGGTGTGATGTTCTATGGCACCTGGACCAGACCCACACTTGGGTGGAGACACAAAGCTCAATCGGAAGCCACCCCATGTTTGGGGTGGCTTTCCGCAAGCTCTCTATTACACATGTTCTGAAGCAAGTGGTGGCAAGCAACATTTCTCACAAGCCTTATATTTCATGACTGCATTGGCACCCGCAGAGAGTTCGAAACCCTGTGTGATCTACCTTGCGTTGGAGAGAGAAGGGAAAAGAGGAAATGAAATGCGATCTTAACTAAATCTATGAGTATCGGTGATAAAGTGGGCTGTCACTTTGAGGAGCTTGGGATGATTGAGGAGGGAACGAAAGTCCACGGCACCCAGTAGTCCGGCACTGTACGACGCCATTTGGAGCGGGGGACGTAAGTGTTCCCAGGCCGGACAGTGGAGGAGGAAATGAGCGCGGGTCTCGTACGCAGCACCACACACGTCGCATGAAGGAGACGGGGCAAGGCGGCACCGGAAGCGATGGGCATTGAGTGCTGAGAAGTCGGTACGCAGATGGGAGATGATGGAGATGTCACTTCGCGACGCCGAGGAGAGGTAAGGCGAGCATAGAATGAGTGACGGCGGAGAGTCGTCGATTTCGCGTAGCCTGCGGCCCGTGGACGAAAACTTCCACATGGTGTCCCACTTCTCAAGGATGGCGATATCGATCCGACGTTTGCACGAGGTGAGGGAGATGGTGAGAGATGGGGATGGGGGTAGGCCATGGCACCGAATGGCATTTTGAATCACATGCTCCGTACTGCCATTTTGTACCCAGTGCTCCACTGGTTCAAAGTGCTATTCTGCACTACTCATTGAGGACTTTTTGACCATGTCTGTCACTTTTTCACGGTGTAAAGAATGGCTCATATATTGAGAATTACTTTATATGGCAACTGGTTGACAGAATGTAATCATGACTTGGTATGGAGACCTAATTTCGAGGATATAGGACAGCCGACACAGCGACACATCTTTCAAATCCGACACATGTCAGAAGCTGTCAGAAGCTGCGACACAATTTTGAGAATATCTGACACACTCAGAAAGAGTAGCACAATTCTGAGAATATCCAACACATTGATGTGTCATTCAGAAAACCCGACACATGGTCACGGATCTGGCTGAACCCGGTCATCACTCGTCACTCCACCTCCTCCCACCATGTCGATGTTCATGTATTCCTACTATGAATGAGCTCGAGAGGCTGTTGGTGCGGCTTCCGGGCATCCTTTTGGATATCTTTCGCGACGAGGCACGTCCAGGACACTTGCCTCTCTCACCGTATTGACTGGCCGCCTTCCATTAGTCATTCACACGGAATTTCAGGGCGCGTAAACAGGAATTGTTTTTCAACAACCGTTGGGTTAATTTGGACGACCTCAAATCATAGCTCCATGCGAATCAGCTATCTTCCTATCTTTTGGGGGACGAGAGCTCCGAAAATATCGGTGTGTGCGTAGCGTGTGGTATTCTTGCATGCTTTATTATTGACTGTCGTTCTTCGGGTCCTCCAGCGGGCCATCATTCCTCGACCAATCGCCTTATGATATACATATCTGTTCTTTTTTCCAGGATACCGCCATCCACGACCTTCCTATTGATTCCTCTTTATATCGTACCATATCTCTGTATTTTGTATCTTTGGCGGCTCCAGAGTAGGCCATCTCACAACTGTGTGTAGTTTCAATCGTCTCAATCTTGTATCTTTGGCGGCTCCAGAGTAGGTCATCTCACAACTGTGTGTAGTTTCAATCGTCTCAATCTTTTTCTGTCTCTGGGAAAGTCGATGTTAGTTCGGAGTTTCAATTTTCCATCCCGCTCCAAAGGAGACCAGTACTTGCAATACATCGATTAGACGCTGCGTGTCCTGGGTCACGCAATCGCCGATTCTAACAGGAAACGTGAAAACCATGATCCTTGGGGGCTGGCGAAACTCCTGAATTTCAGTGTCAGAATTTCGACTCGGTCCAGATGTAGGATATCACAATTGTATTTCCGTCATACTCTGAAGTGGCCCGTGGCCTGAGTCGCATTAAGTACACGGCACCACAATTCACCCCAAAAGGCAACTCTCTCAGGCATTCATATAAATGATCCGGCTTGGCAACGTGGTTCAATACCACTCATCTCGTGGTAGGCACCAGAATGTGTATGCTTACTGCCAGTTCTCAGTAGCACATGCAGTGTAACGTACGTCCCCAGTGCCGTACAGCGTGTCGGGTCTGTTCGGAGTCCGGTGTGTCGGAAGTTCTGTAGGATCTCATCGTACATGGAACTAGTGTCGGGTGGCATGAAATATTGAATGGTGTGTCGCTTCTTCTGACGTGTGTCGGATTTAAAAGATGTGTCGCTGTGTCGGGTTTCAGGGAGCCTCCCTAATTTCTCGTGCTTGATTGAGGAGTGATAGTCAGCACAATTCTAAGCAAAACTGCCTCTTCAGATTTCCTGTTGCCTCCCTTGTCATTGAGCCTGTGGCCTTGAAGCTCTTCATTCTAAAGGGAGGCGGCACGAGCCACGCAACGATCAGCTCGGAATGCCACCTGAAAGGCCCGCTTTTCGATATAACTTGGTCCCGCCTTATCTTATGCTCTCGTCTTCTAAGTCGCGCAGCACTAGCGCGTCTTTCAAACCTGACATATTTGTAGTGGTAAACTGATGTCGGAGTCAGTTTGTGCAGACGGTGCACCCGTAACTTCAGCCGCATGCACTGAGCTAGCCGCGGAGACATACTGGAAGTCGGAGGATGAGTTACAGATACTTTTGAACGCTTTGCTTCCCTGTGTTTCAGAGGACAGCATCCCAAAGACACCCCAATCCACTGAGTTAGGAATGTCGCGTTTTGACCCTGGTCAAATCTCAGGGGATGCGCAGGAACTCCACCGGCTGAGATTAAAAAATGCTGATTACATGAGAGAATTGGAGGAGAACAAAAACGAATTAGACAAAGTCCTGGCTTTTAATATCAACTCAATGGCTGCTCAACCTTTTTTGGACAGGCATATAAGACATTCGAGACATTGGAAGGGTCAGACAATCTTCGGTTTGATCATGTGAGTTGTTAATCGACATCTTATTATTTTTGACTGTATGTAGTCGCAGGACAGTCATCGGGTGATAAATTTGGCGGAGCAAGCAAAATGCGAAGGAGCTAAGATCTGGAGTAGGGAGTCAACGCATGAAGCGGATATTGCGGCAGAGAAAGCAGAGGCAGGCTGTTAACAGCTAAAAGTAAGAAAACTGTTGATTGTACCCCAAAGTTGTTATCTAATAATATACATGGCTTTTGCAAACCAAAGGAAGTGGAATAGTAAGCCCTGAAATTGTTAGATCGGACTCAAACAGCTAATGAGCACCTCCACGATGTCCATTCTACACATAGACACACTCAATTTCTCTCAGGTTCCTAGAATTCCGGTATCGTAATCGACAAACGAAGAACAAGTACATACAGTCTTTGTGATTCCCTCAGTGCATCCGAATATGGGCAAGTCTCAGATGGGGTTTAACACAGTGATTGTCAAGATCAGTTATACACAAGTACATTGATGGAGGGGGGGAAGTATAAGAGCTTAATTAATGAAATCAAAAATCAGTCCTTTGGAGGCTTGCTGTGTTTGCTTTGAGAGATTCTTGATGGAGTTTGCTTCACAATTGATGTATGTGGATGATCATCACCTAGAAACTTTCTGCGCATTTCCAGCACATAAGCTTGAAGCTCTTCAGCTTCCTTATATTGAGATAGGCATGCGTGTGTCAATCCAAGACCACTCATACTCCACAGGGTGTCTAGGTGGGTATTGCCCAAGAGCTGTTTCCGCTTTTCCAGCACAGATACTTGGAGCTTTTGGCATCGCCGCGCACTCCAACAACGTCTTCACAGCCTGCTACTCCCGTCCGTCAGCGCTCGGTCGCAGCGGCCACTGTCCGATCTTCGTCTCGGCGCGACGCTCTTTATGAACGCCTTCGGCAGCGCTCGCTCACAGCTTCTCCAACCAAAGCCGCTAGCAGCGAGGTGACGGGTAGGAAGCTGACCCGCGACCAGATGCTGAAGATGGGCCAAGATGAGCTGCGCAGGAGGTACTTATTAGCTCGCTTGGCAGGGTGGCGGAAAGTGTCTGGATGTGACTTCGTTTTCCCACTTTTCAGGTTTTGTGTGTTGACTCGGAGTGTACAGGATGTTCTCTGCGCCAACGCCAGGAGTGACGACATCCGCCACAGTCCGTAAGCGGCGCGCATTGCTCATGTCTGAGGTGACCACTGCTGTCGTCAAGTCGTCGCCCGTCCCTCTGTCGTCGACAGAAGCAGCCGATTCCTTGACGATGCCCGCGAAGTTCTGTCCCTTATTCCTGAAGCAGCTCGCCATCGCGGGCGAGGAGTGGCTCGAGATGCCCGCTCCGCCCGCTGGAAGCGTCGCCGAAGCCAACCCCTCCACGAAACTGCTGGCGCCCGGGATCTCGCGGAGAGTCAATTGCGAAGCATTGCAAGCAGGCGGGCTGCGCGAAGCGATGGAGATCATCCGCAGGCAGCTAGAACTCCTGGATTGACTTGGAATTTTAGGTTCAAATACATCGGGGGCTCCTGGAATAGACGTGAGAGGAATGTTTGCGTGGATATCGAAGGCCTTAGGCAATTGGGGTTGAAGTGGCTCGAGTGTTCCACCTTATATGCTTAAAATGGCATTCGGGAAAGACCAGGATGGAAGCGTCATGTCAGGGGTAAATTCATCAGAATTCCAGGAAGTTCGGGAATCCGCGACACCGGCACCGTTGAACGGTTTCAAAGAGGAGCGGGGACAGGGAAAGAGATATAAATGATCTACAATGCTTTGAGGAATGTGTGTAAGTAGTACAGATTAGAAGCAGCCTTTCTCCTCCGAGAGCCATCAGACGAGTCCCACTTGGTCTCACCCTTGTCCAGGGCCTCGGCCACTGGCATGTCCGTGGCTGAACGAAATCGATAAGTAGATGGCTTGTCATGATGGTGACATGGCATCTGATCGGTATCTAGGGGCGGGTCATGTGTGATTGATCGCAACAAGGAATTGCTCGGCTATCAAATTGGCCTGTTACCACCGCAACATCAACTTGACCGCGACGATGCCCTCAACCTTGCACCCAGCCCCAAATTGCCGCGCTCCGCTGGCCCCAAAGTCCAACACGGGCAACGTAAACGTTAAAACCAAAAAATTCACTCTTCCCATCACACTTCACCGACCCGAGCTCGATGAAGTGGAGATGATGTCCACCGTGCTCGACATGTATCCAGATCTTGCAGGTATTCCTGCGGAATACATTCGCGATCGTCTGTCTTTAAGCACCCCACTGTATGTAACGACTTTCTTTACTTAATGATCCGTTCTGACGACTTTGATCAGTATGATCGCAGCTCTGGGAGCCACCCAAACCGCCGAAATACAAGGCGGCCTGCCGAAAGAGCTCGAAATCCCCATGAACGAGATCGTATCTGCCGCTTGCCCCACACACATGTTCGCCATCTATAGCGACACGCCGCTCACCTTTGGTCAAAAGCGTCAGATCAGCTTGTATCCCTGTCACGACCTCGTTATGAGGATCTACTGCACTAGGCTCGCCAAGCTCCCTTCCTCGAAAACCCGACGCTACGGGGCCAAACGCTACTGTCCCTGTTGTGCCCTTGTGCCTTCCCTCGCCCGGGACCTTCCCATTGCTACATGCGTACCTTTACACGCAGAATCCGAGGACGCTCGCCCCGCTTATGCCTCTACAGGAGGCGAGCCTGCCACAGCTGGTAGTGCACGCCACAAAGGTTCATGGTCTATGGCGTAACGCGTGCGCCCTCGGTGTTATTTCCCCGCTCCTCTACGAAGTCATCGAGGAGTCATGGGCGAAGACTCTCACCACAATGCGGGCGTGTTCTTGAATCGCCGGAGTCGCACGCATCCTTTAATATTACTGACGTGGCTCGTTGTATAAAGAATTCTGCCACTCACTGCCGCGAAAAATCATCGGTGAAAACTTTTTTCATTAATTTTGGCCAAAAATAAACAGTGCTCACTCCGAAAAAAGTGATGTATAGGTGCCTCTGAAGACACTCCTGATACCGTTAGTATAAGGGCCAGAATAAGAGCTGCAAAAATTGTACCCTATACGCAACAAATAAGTTGGATGGAATTGGTAACCGGTATGACCAATACCAGATGCCGTTTCTGGTGATCCGATATTCTCGGTCTCAGCAGCGTCTGTGTGTACTTGATATTGCGACTGATACTTGGAGTATCAGTCCCAGTCCCAGGCAGACGTAAATGGAACGTATTGGTTCCCCCGAAACGGTCGCTGACAACAATAGAATCAGCAACCGATTTGGGGCCTTCGAGACAATAAGTTTCAGTGGCAGTCCCGGGCATCCCGAGACCGTGACTCATACGGATCATTTCAGTTACTCTGAGACGCGGCGGCCGATCAGCGGCAGAGCAGCAGCTGCTCCTCTGCCGCTGGAAAAACTTCATCGGCAGCAAAGCAGCTCTGGAGTAAAAGAAACCAGAGTAACTGCACTACATGCATGGAAAAACTTGAAGACATGGCTTGTAAGGTTCACGAGCTGTTCAAGTTGCAGAGAGCGATCAATTACGATGGCAAGGCTAGTAGTGTACATAATTGAAGAATTCCTGCCGAGCAGTGGCTCTGAGAACAATAGTGGCTGATGTTAAACGTAACGTGGGAAGCCGTACATGGAAAACAAAGAAAGATCGTAGCCAGAAAAGGCATGCTGCAGTGAACGATTCGAGCGGTGGTGTGGAGTCAGTCCCGAGGAGATGCCGATTTGCCAGTTTTTGGATGCAAAAGACAGCGCAAGCGATCTGAGCGGTGACACACTGACTGAAATAGATCGGGATTCGGCACCAATTTCCAGCAGGTGTCTTCAGCTCAAAGTTATAATCGTGGTCCGTGGCGGAGCTGAGGCAGTCGGGGTCGCATTCTCGAAGCTTTTGGGCCACGCCCAGTCCGGCAACACCGCGAGGCCACAAAGTTTATTACGCGGATCGTGGAGGTGAGACATAACTGCTTTGGTCAAGCTTGCATCAAGAGCAGGCAATGCGGGAAGATGTCCTGGGCGGGGTGGCAGGCGTGTCTGAAGACGTCGTGGTGCAAAGCCAACCTGCGCGGTTGTTGTGATTTGTGATGGACAGGAATCGCCACCAACGCGATTCTGGAGGTCTTCGCAGATCCCTGCCTGCAGATCCTTACCCAAAAGAGCGTATTGCCGTCGACAGCCTGAGAATCCCGAACCAGGATGAACTTGCATACTCGCATCGCAGCAAAGCTCGATTAGGTTTCGCAGCGCGGCCTCGAAAATTCGTTCCGAGTTTTCCATCAAAGCTCGACAATCAACCACTGGCTCTAAGTTGCCGATGACCAGAGGCGGCATATATTCGTCAAGATCCCTCCATATCCCGCGGTCGCTTGGTGCAGTGGTTAAGCTACCCGTTTCCAAAAACTCCTATGAAGGGGCTCGCCGGCTCGCGCTTCGGCTCTAAATCAGTGGCTTCATCATGATCCAGTGGGTGGCGGCGCTGAATCACAATACGCAGTGGCTCTCTGCGGCAAGCTGTGGTTCATATGTTTTAAGCTTTTATTTTATAAACACACTGAGATCATATTTAATTTTCTACTGCTGGATTATGTTTCGTTTGGAAGAGCCAAAATAACGAAGTTAAAATAACGCATCCGTAAGAATGGCGAAGTCCGAGTCGGATCCGCCCTTGTCACCTCGCCGCTTCCTCAGGTCGACTATTACTGCTAACGTTGGTCAGATCACCATGCAATTGATGAAAGCACCTCAAAATTCCGCTTCTGGACCGCCATCGAGGAAGTTCAAGTTATGGCAAGCGCAGCGCCGACGGGTATCCATCGTATGGTGTTGGTTGGCGATTAGCAGTTGGGGACACTTAATAGACTTTGTTTCGGTCGTGGGTCGACACTTCCCACAAAATGATGTGATGTACTGATGCCTACGCAGTGCAAAATTTAAACGAAGACCCAGCCAAGACGTGTGCACAAACTCAATTGCTAGGGAAGAGCCACAACAAGCACATTAAACACACTTCGAAAAGCAAAAATGAGCTGAGTGGCTACTCGACAATAAACAAACAAATAAGGTCTCGATCTACATACATAGATCTACATACATATATATACCCCGCCTATGCCCCTGCCTCCGAACTAGACTCCCGACTCTTGAGGCTGCAGTGCAAGCCGACTCTTCCGTACAACCTCCGCAAGCGCGTTATCGACATCCGTCAGGCTCGCCTCCTTGTGGAACACCTCCATGTACACCTCCTCCTCTGCGCCGTCGTCTGCGCGGCGCGCGACGCACGAGAAAACCTACGAGATCGTGGGGTAACTACGAGACCACCACCAGCTCCAGGTGGGTGAAGACATTGTTTTTTAGGCGACGGCTTTCCAGCCCTACGGCCAAGGCCGCAAGGATGGCCCCAAGGAGAAAATACAAGAGTTTGTGATCTTGCCCACCTTTCACTGCGCAAAGGTGGGACGCACGAGCTGTTTTATGCGCCATAGTCTTACATGAGGTTCGGCAGGTTCCCGACAGCATCGCCCCCGAGAGTGCTGCCACGGTCCCCGACAACTTCATCACATCCTTCTACACGCTCTTCGACCAGCTTTTCCTGCCCGTCCCCACCTCACCGCCTTCCCCGCGCCCACCCCGCCCCCCAACCACGCCATCCCATCCTCGTGTACGGCGCCGGGTCCACCCCCGGCCAATACGCCCTCCAGCTCCCGCACGCCGCCGGCTACACCAACGTTCTCGCCACCGCCTCGCCCAAGCACCACGCCTTCCTGCGCACCCTCAGCGCCACGCACGTCTTCGACTACGCCAGCGCGACCCTCACCGCGGACGTCGCCCGCGCCGTCAGCGGCGATGGTAAAGTCGCGCTCGCACTCGACGCAATCACGACGGAAGGCACCCTCGCGCGCATCGCCGAGTGCTGAGTGCGCAGGGCACGCTCGCGCTGTTGCTCCCGATCAAAACAGGCAACAACGTCGCAGTGGGCGAGGCGCCGATGCACTGGGAGGTCCCCGCGGAGTGCAATCCGTTCCCTGCCTCCGTGACGCTCAAGTACGTGAAGACGCGGAGGTGCGTTTTGGTTTTCTGCTGCAGGGACACGGACGCTGCCGGGACGTTACTAGATACGATCCACTCGCTGTATTTTTCGCACTTACGAATACACGGATTCATCTGTAGGCGACGTCACTACCGACACCCACCCTAGCTTCAAGACCTAAGCCTTCGAGATGCCGACCAGGACTCAGTAGCACCATTTTACCAGTGTGCCCAGCTCACCGGCCAATGCCAAAGTACGCCTCACAGCGCAAGTAGACAATGGCGCGCTTCGCAACTGCATGTCACTGGCGCGGTGGAAACAGTACGGCCATCTTCTCGGTCGAGTCTTGTCATCGAAGACACGACTTTGCGTAGCCAACGGCCGCAAGTACTGGCCGGACGGTGGTGGGGCGAGGTTTCAGTTGGGAGCGTGAGCGCGTTCGCGTCATTCGAGATCTTCGAGTGGGATGGGGCATTCGATATCCTGCTCGGAAAACCCTGGCTGCACAGCGTGCGCGCTACACAACTACGAGACGGACGAGATCCGTATCAGGTCGAGCGGGGCGCGAGACCGTACAATGAGCCCCGGATCGTCAAGGGCAGACGACAGATTCATTATCGGTCGAGACTCCCCTGTTTTCCCTTCCTCAGGGGCGTTTGATCGTCGAGGGATTGTCCGACGATCTTCCTATATGGCGTAGCAGCCCGACCGTTGTTGATGTATTCTTACATCCGTGCTCACGGGAGCACGGTGGCAGGGGAATGGGGGAAACACTCCCGAGCGAGAGCCTAGGGGAAGTGTAAGCATGGAGAAATAGGGAAGGGGAAGGCATACACAGATCTGCAGTAATCACAAAGGCCAGGGAGGATCTTACTCTCTTGAGTCTCGCGAGACTCTCCGTGCACGTAGGGTCGGTGAAATTGCAGTGTGGGAAGAATAGCTCGCTGTGCCACGCACAGAGGGTGGTGACATCCCAAATGAAGATACAGAGGTGTTCATAGGAAGTATTTAGACGTACCCAATAGCACAAAATATCTCTCACATGCCTGTAACCCCCCGCAAAAACTCTTGTTTCGGGGAGGAAGTGAAATTCGATGATTTGGGGGAGTCGACATCGGTGGACGAGAAGGTGGGCACCTGGGGACCCATCGATGTGGGAGGATTTACATGTACAGTTTATCATGGGTCAATGATACAAACAATTTTATTTCTGATTTCATGCTCTCCACGGTACACCTTTTGGATGTCTGGGTAGGCCAATCCTACTAAATATGCCCCTAGATTGTTTCCCCAAAGTTTAAATTTTTTAGTGGCATAGCTACTCGCACACGATATAAAAGAATGTTGTATCATTGACCCATCTGCACAAAATGACTGCCAAGCATAACCAAACAACCACTTTGTCTTCTCCTTTCCTCCATTCCTGCAGACTCTGTTGAGGTAAATCCAGTTCAGTTGGTAGTTAAGGCTTTCACTTCATAGTGTGGAGTAGGTTTGAGTGCCTGCGCCGCGTGGACCGCCCATTTCTTGCGAGAAATCCAGAGACTGTTGTGCATTACGATACTGCTCGGAGGCAAGAGCATGAGCAATAGCGCCAGCGCCTGGGGCCTCGCGTTCTAGAGAGTTGACGAGAACCAGGTTGCGACGATGGGCCGGAACCTGATCCTGCAGGGGAGCCTGCAGATTCAGTGTTTTCATGCCAGTACGCCTTGAGCTGCGAATTGTTCCAGTAGATTGAATACCTCTCATCCAGAAGTAATGAATGACGTACCCGTTCGAGAATAGTTGCCCTTGCCTTTGATCGTTCCGGCTCAGACCAATTCGCTGCAATCCACCCAAAACGAATGTAGGATCAATGACTGGCTGAAGTGTATCGGTGAATATATCTCTTTTCTGTCAAAAGGACTCACACATGGAAATTATGTATGCATCGGTGTCGGAAAACCTGCTGTAATATTTGTTTGTGACAACGAGGCCTGGAGTAATCCAATACCTCCAACCGATTCCAATGAGTCGACGCCAGTGGGTGGTTGAATCCGAGCAGTGCATCACGGTTTGTGGCGTTACAGGCTAAAGAAATCGTTGGTGCTGCTGACCGTAGAGCTCGTCCCCCACGGATACCCCATACATCCACTGTAGCCTATAACCCATAGGTGTCTGCTCACCTCAGTCTTACCGCACACGAATGATACGAAGTCTGAGAGGAGGCGACTCGGAGTACTGCTACGAATGCTGTTCACTGCCGCAACGGGATGAAACAGAAATTTTGGTGAGCTAACCAAAACTTCTAACATAAATGAAACAGACCCTCGTCTTACATAATATAGAAGTTCGAGGGTTCGAGCCCCTCAGGTGTCGCCACAATACCAATTGACTAGCGCTCAGCAAACTGGTGATTCTCATCGCTGGGTAGATCTAACACGTCCCTGGGGGATCTATCTCTCGACGGGAGGGGGGGGGGGGGGGGGTCGGAACGCAGTGATTGGGCAGGGGCTGGCGAACTTAAGGTTTCTGCCGAGCAAGCCGAAAGAAATTTGTACGGTGACCGACCCGCCAATCGACAGAGGACGAGCAGAGTTTGAAATTAGTGATCGAGCTCCCAATTGGGAAGGTACCCACATGCTCCGTAATGCCATTTCGAACATTGTTTGAAGTAAAATTGGATTCCGAGGGTAGGGAGATTTTCCGGAGGCCTCTGCGCCAACCGGATACGGCACTCGCGGACCGCCATCTCGGCACTAGCGGCTCCGCCGCGTCCATTCTATTTGGCACCGCCATCTCCCCTATTTCCGGGTCAGTTGACCTCGTCGCCCCGTTTCATCGCCATATCTCTGACTCGGTGCTATTGTTTTAGCGGAGGCCGAGTCGGAGGAGGTATATATATAGTGGTGAAATTCACCTTGTGCTGTTATCGGCTTCGCCTTTTACCACCCAGCACAAGGTAAGCGCTTCGCGCTAGCAGCCACGGCGCTCCTCATTTTGCTCTCCGGATTTTGCGGTTCAACATCGGCTTTGCCGTCTTGAATTCACTACGCAAAATTTGGTCTCAGTAAGCGGCGCCGCCGGCTTTTACTTGAGCGTAGCAAAGCTAATATTTGCACCAGGCTTTCATAGCTTGTGCATTTTCCCGTCACCCACCCTCCTCTCCCACGGAGTCCGCTTCGGCGGACTTGCGTTGACTGCTACAACCACAGCGTTTTCGGAGCGCTGCAGAGGTGAATGGTTTAATTCGCATTTTGAACCACATGCCCCAGAATGGCATTTTAAATCACATGCTCTGTGAGTTTGGACAACACCGTCGAGATGGCTTCACTCATGGGTATTTAGAATTCGGCCCAGTATATGTGGACTAACTTAACCCTGCAATTCAGTACCATGCGGCAGGTTCTGATTTTCTTCCATTTTGATGCCAACGTAAACTCAAAGTTTCAGGAAATGTTCGGGCTTTCGGAGGGCATTTCTGGCACCCTGAAGGCCTCGGTCGGACTAGCGCAGGAAATGCGCGAGGCGCAGAGTTCTGCCTCCATTTCTGCCTCGAACCTTGGTGAAGAACTAACCTGGATGACCACCACAACTTATGAATCGCTCGAGCGGATCAATGCTTCTGCTGGTATGATTACTGAAAGCCTTAAACCTGGCGGCAGTTTATCCCAATTGATATGGCTGATGGAGGTCGTCTCACGAAGTGCTGGTGTTCATGTTTTTCCTGCCGCTTAAACTCACTTCTCGTCCCCAGTTGATTTGCGCCATGTCCCAATTTTCGGTATGGTTTCTGCGTTACTAGGTTTCTTTCTCTATCTGTTTCGTTCTGTTTGTTCTATTCTCATGGTAAGCCACCTACCAATAGTCGGGCACCCTCACTGATCATTAAGAATCAGAGCTTCACACTACTGTTATTTCAGCCTCGAAATAACACCAATGAGCGAGACAACGCTGCCACATTGGGGACGGCTGAGCTTCTGAAACTTTGTCAGACCCTGGAGAAGGTTTGCGTGGCAAAGGGAGACCCCGCGCAGAATATGGAGCTCAGCAACGCACTGCGGATTGTCCGCCGGCACGTTCAGCGAGGGGAGATGTCGAATTCAAAACAGTTGACATTGGCAGAGGCCTGGGGGGTGAAATCCAATACGTAGTTCTTTATGTACACCAGCTGTCGAGTCGATTTTTTTTTCCTTTTTTTTTTTTTTTTTTTTTTTCAATCAATTTTATTCCAGCTTATATAGCTTTCACATTCATTGACCTCGGAATGCATATGGAGGGCCTCGCATTCAAACGGCCTTTTAATTGAGGGCATCTTTGAATTCGGCGCACCGGGGCAATCAATTTGAGAACACAAATTGTGCGTGTTTGCCTGAGGACTAATTGGATTGAAGCCACGGAGAGGAAATCTGAGACAGCTCTGCTTGAAATTCAGTGTCGCACGGCGTTCAGCATGGGAAAGTCTTGTATATGTACTATTCGTTGCTGATTAAATCTTGAGTCGGCCGAGTACCAGTGCCAATAGGGAGAGAACCTCGAGCAAAAGTGACGCTTTAATTTGAAGAGGAAAGCGCTGTGGCGGGCCTGGCAGCATGCCAGAGCTCGATAGAGATAGTGTAGTTACCCTCTTTATAAAAATTACGCTATCTGTTACGAGTACTTTATGTACTCGTTCTTTTCATCAATCGGGAACCGGATTTCCGATTTGGCAGAACCTTTATCAGTGCGTTTGAATAGTGTAATGAAAATAGTGGCTGTGTTCGTTAGCTTTTTGAAGTCTTTTTAGTAGGCTAATCTAATGAAATTAGTGATTATATAAACCATCGAGCTGGTTCTGGTTCGAATCCGCTGTGTCGATCTATTAGGGGGGCCATCGGGCATCTCAAATTGTGTTTCCCTTTTTTGTATTTATACCCCAATCGTTGTCTATGCAGTATTCGGCTACAAATTTGGCCTCTTTTATACTCTTGTAGTTTAGAAAGGTGTGTTTGTTCAGTCGGTCATTCACCTTTCACTGTATAGCTTGTCGCTAAACTGTAAAGCATGTCGACAACGCAAAGCTCTTACACTACATCCACTTCTTACATCTGTTGATGTGCGGACGCCCCCCGAAAAAGCTTGCTTTTTTGCAAATTGGGACCGAGGGCGTCCCTGTCGATGCCATTGATCGCTACGATCGCTTAAATGATCAGATTTCTGATCGTGCCGTATTTTGTTTCGGTCGGTCAAAGCGCTAAGATTCGACACCGCAGTTGCGATGGATGTCGCATCAGATGCGAACGATCTGCGAAAAAGGCAACATAGACGGAATTCAAAGGATCAAACTACCGTATGGAAATCGGGTTAGAGACCGCGGCTGAACTTCCCGCCAAAAGTGTAGTGTGGACCCTACGAAAGGCTCCGAAAGAGGACAAGATAATTTTTTATGGGACTCGTGCCTGCTGACCTCATGCCGAAGCTCCAAGAATATAAGGCCGTTTGGATTCGATGTTGAAGAACGTCTCCTAGTGAAGCCATGTTTAGCAAAATCGTCTACTTACCTCACTAGGTACTCATCTTGTGATGCTGGCACATCTATCATGAAATTCCTCCCAGTTTCCGGAGCGAATTGTGGTATTGGCCACGACTTCGCCGTATCCCTCGCTACACGTCGAAAGACTGTCGTTTTTGCCGGTGCCCGGAACCCCGCCGCCCAATCGCTGTTGGATCTGGCAGCCTAACACTCGAATGTCCACGCCGTCAAGCTAACGTCCGGCAACAAAGCCCATAATGACGCAGCTACCGCGCAGATCCACCAGGTCGCTGGACAGCTAGACGTCATTATTGCCAACGCCGGTAGACCAACGGGATTGTTGCCCACATCCATGATTGCTGACGTAGCAGGCGCCCGTGCGCGTGGCCGAGTCGGCGACAGGTATTCTGTCTCGCATCGACGGTCCAACGAGGGAGAAAAGCAGCGGGAATTCCTGGAGCTTCCAGGCTTAGCAGGTAATACTCGCTATGTCGTAAAGTATCCGGAATTTTGGTTTTGCAGGTAAATAATTGCAACATTATGAATGAGTTTGAGTGAATTCTTGATATAAAGTCAACTTTCCATCTGCTAGGCCATTTGGGCTTGCAGTGCAAGGCATGATACAGAGTAAAGTGGGAAGTTTTAGAAATAATGAGATTTATTCAATATTTTCCCCTTGGTGAATATCCTAATGATCTTTTGGAGGGTTTTAACGCCTCATAAATAGTGTTAGACTTGCTGGAACACTCATATAAAATTTCAGAGGTCAAGATACAACCTACATGGCTCCATGAACAAACGGAGACAGGGCAAAATCATTCCCTTAATCAAGCAATTGTTTAAACTTCAATTTTTACTGCAGGGAAAGCACAGTGGATGGTGTTTTTGTGTCAGATGATATGCAGAATCCCATTTATGAATTACAGATAAAGAGTCAACCAAATCTTGCGGAATTCTCCGGAGGTATCCCCATTCCGGATACTTTACGACATAGCGAGTATGTGCGACATCGAGACGGATGAGTTACCTTGGTAGACCGAAATTGCCAGACTTCAATATGGTCTTCAGATTCTTGGTTTTTATTTTCTGGCTTGCAGACGACCAGCATGGGGGGCGAGGTTGAGTGTCTCTCGACAGGTCGTGACATTGTACTGGTGCCTCGTTTGATATACATAGGCTTAGCATGAACCAAGACATGTCTGCGCTTTGCTCCGGTGCTGAATTCCTGCAATTCTCAGTGTACGGACACAGATATTAGTCATGAATGAAATCTTATTGAGTAGCTACTGTAGTAGTGATGAGTTTGAACTGGAGGGGCCGGGAGGTTCCCGCCGTTAGGAACAGTCCGGTGCAACACTGTAAAGAAGTCATCATCCTGCGAAGCAATCTAGGTCAAAAATCTGAGGAAGAGGATGAGGTTGATTGAGTCCCCGCAAAGTTTGTCGACAAAAGAGAAAGCGCACACCAAGAATGCCGCTGCTGTTTCGCTGGGTCAAGAGTTTTCAGGGTGTTGCACCCATCGTCTGAGATCACAATTCAGGTAACGGCAGAAAAAGAGGAAGAAAAATTGCATCCGGCTGAGCAGTCTTGAACTTGCGAATATGGCATGAGTCGGAGACAGCTGTTTCGCAAATGGAACAGTGAGAGTGAAGGAAGGGATGAACTGGAATGAATTAGGGTTCGAGACAAAAAAATCAACGTCAATGTGTGTAGCATTGATGTAGTACGACAATACATTCAGAAGTCACAGGTTTATTGCTTGAAGAAGGACCATAGCTTGGCTCGGGGAAATTTGAAAGCCAAAACCACAGAGGCGGTCAGGAAGAAAGAATTTACAGACAGTGCAGGGTAAATAGAGAGCTTGCGCAAATCCGCATGCGGAGGTGCGGTCTTTTGCTTGTATACATCACCAGAACCATCAATAGCACCTTCTGGGACCACTGGAGCGAAAAAGAAAAAAGCTGCATGGAAAGAAGTTGCGGAAGCTCTCTAATTCCGGATGCAAATCTCTTGAGGATCGAGGAACCTCGATAGATATTGCGGTAGACTTCAACAGAGAAAGAGGTGGGAATGAACAGAGAAAGCATAGAGGGTGGCCACCTATGGGAAAGGTGCTTCGTGTTTGGCTCTCGTCCAATATACATCAGCAAAATGTTTTCGGTCAGGTGGCCGTCTGGTTGGTATGTACAGCAGACGGAAGAAAGAGGGTGCCTTATTCCGGCTCATATTCAATGGTTGACCGGCGATCAAGCCGAAGATCAAATCCTCGGTATTATCCGAAGTCCTGCGTACGCAAGGCTTCGGATAATACCGAGCCACCGTTTCTTACCGGCTTTTATTTGTGCCTCTTTGTGCACACCCCCATAAAGGCTGTCCCCTTTTCTTTTTCTCTCGTTCTCTGCTCACTTTGAAAATCAGACGGTCCACGATTCGAACGACGAACAGCAGATGAATCGCCCCAGCCAGATCCGTGTGATCATTCCCACCAATGCCATATTCCAGATCTCCAGGTGCGGAATCAAACCAGATTTTGGCCAATCCCGCACAGGTTGAATAGCCTTCGGAGCTTATAATCTGCACGATGAGCTGCGCCAGAATCCATCAGGCCAAAAGTGTGCAATTGTTTCCACTGACCCCGTAATTCCAGATCTTAAGCTGTGGCACGAAACCCAGATTACTAATAGGATCTTTAGCAAGAGAAACAGGCCTCGTGAAACCACAGCCTTCGGACCTTAACGCTGCGGCCATGTCGATATTTTTCACATGAAAGTCAAGCTCCTGGGTTCTTTGGTGCTTCCTTCCCTCACCCCTACCTGTCTGCTAATTCCTTCCCTCTGCAACAATGATCTGGGTTGTCCTATCCATCAAACATAATCAAACTGCACTCTTCATCAAGGTCAAGAGACTGCGCAGCAAATTTATACTCTGGCTATGCTTTCCCTCACACCGGCCATCCACTCTGATCTGACCCCCGGCTCCTGGGTATTCCAGCTGAATTTTCAAGCCTGCTATTGATCGCCCAACATTCTTGTTGCTGTATATCCTTTTCTCTCCCTCGCTGCCGCTTTTTTGCCTCGGTTTCCGCAATACTTCATCACTCTGCCCACCAATAAGCCGCCCTTTCTCATCGTCCGCCTCAAGCTGGATTTCAAAGCCTGCTATCGATTGTCTGACATACTTTGTTGCTATATTCCTCGCTGGTGCTTTTTGCGCTGATTTTCCGGGATACTTCATCACTGCCCACTAGTTCTCGTCGATGCCCCTCCGAGTGGCTTGCATGACACCATCTATATCTTCTGAAGCTGTTCCGGGCTCACCTCGGATCGCGTCTCAACACGCCACGGCGAAGTATTGTGATCTCACCCGAGATATGATTGTGTGCAACCGTTTCAACCTTTGATTCTCACCTTTTGTTCACTGTTCCTGACGTCAAGCATCGTGGTTGTCTGCACATCATTGTTTGGGGACCTTCAATGCACGACATCATCAACACAGAGCCAGATGATCCTGGGAATACAACAGTATGCAGGACCATTTTCTGCACTATTTCACTCAATTGATTTACACCTTGCAACAATTTTCTGTCCTGTTCCCCCCAACGACTTCATCTGTGATGTACACTTTTTATTATTATTCACCGCCATACAATACTGTAGCTAAATATATGATTCCTTCATCTGCTCGATGTCAATTGTGTTTCGTGTTGACTTGAGTTTATATCTTCCATCCCTATAACTCTCTCAGACTCAGAATTCCGCTGCCGGAGCGAAGTGTAGGCACATCTTGTTTGATGTTCGATAATGTCCTTCTGCGCTGTCGAAGAGAACTGGAAACTCCCCGCTCTCGCTGGCCGCAGTGGCAAGTTTTCTGGGAGCTCTCACAAGTGCTTCTACTCAGGTTTCACTGCACTGGCTGTGCGAGAACCGACCTGGTGGACCAGGCTGTCTGTCTCTCACCTCGACACGGTGGCCAAAAGCATTCATGCGTGCCCTGCTCCACATCCATTTCGTCCGAGCATCCTCGAGAATCGGGCTGATGGCCTGTTGGCGCTACCACCGGATAAACAGCTATTCAAGGAGGCCATTGAAGGTCTTCGGGAGGCTTCAGAGTACCATGACACACCAGTCCTCGATCAATTCCTTTGGTCGGTCAATTGGGCTATAGTTGCTCTGCTCTCGATGCGTATCATGAAAGCACCAGTGTCCTCCCACAAATCACAGCATTCGACCTCAACCTGAATTCTCACCAAGAACAGTTAACCAGGGTCAGAGAATATATCTCAATCCTGGTGTCAGCCTCTGCCGCATATGCTGTCAGGAAGGAGTATGGTTTGGCTGTGGAGTTTCTCGAAGCAAGTCGTTCAGTATTCTGGGCTCAAGCACTTCAACCTCGAACTCCACTCGACAAGTTGGAGTCAGCTAAAGATCCTCGCAGTTGGGACCTCACCGAAAAACTCAAGGACCTTGCGCGCCGACCAGCTCACATTGAGCCTTATGTCTGCAAATTTAACAAAACTCCGTCTTATATTTTCTATTCTGTTTGTGACCCGCCGCTTGATGGCCTCTTGCCATCATTTATTCACCCATCGCCAACGCAAAAAATCACGTGATCCGGTTGTGAAGAAGGAATGTGTTCATGGCGGGACCTGCTTTGCTCAGAATTGGATTTTGTTGTGCAAAATTGAGGATTGAACCAGAATTAACTTTGTTCCATGTGCTGGGACCTTTTAATGAAGCAATCTGTATCCAACAGCAACTGTTGGTTGAGTGTCGGCTGAGCCTTTGGTTGTAAATTTCAAGCCTGCAACCTGAGATTTTTTTTCTGGATACTCTAGATGTACACAACCAGGATGGATGATCTCCTGTAATTTTCCAGGGTCTCTGGGCCCAATGGTAGGCCAAATACACTAAATCATGGTTTGTTGATTGCTGGCATGTTCCTGGGCTGCATCACCCAAACGGTTGGAGCCACACGTCCTTTCCAATTCCTAGTCCATGGGACAGGCAGTTCCAGGGCAATACAATTCATTGTTCCGGCACAGTTCATTTCCCTTCCAACACATCTGTGATTTCATTCCTGTACTTGCTTCATTGGTTCTTCCGTGCTGTAAAAATATTCTGACATGTATTTGAAGTCCCAAAATGTGATTTACAGGTCCCTGTAATATTTGTACCGCTGCCGTCAAGACACTTGTAACAAACATGTTAAAAAATGTTGATGTTGTGTGCACGCAGGCACATTCTGTGGAGGCTCCAGTTTAACATGCCTCTAGGGTTTTATCACCCAGGAACACAATGGCAATGTTCCCGAGTCCCGTCACAATGTGCATCCGCCACTCTGAGGATGTCAATTCAGAAATTCCTTTCTGCTATTTTATTGGTGTCCTGTATGGGCTTGACTGCAGTGCCAGATTAAATCTGGAATTTTTTCACCTCTGATGAGTGCCCACTAACTTTCCCCTGGGGCTTCGGGGTGGGTTTTCATCGTCGTTCAAGCGCCAACGAAGGCTCTGCATTTTTGTTTGGGTATGCTTTGGTCCCTGTCAACTTGTCAACGATCAGGCCGGCGATCAGTGCGACCGGCTGTATCCGAAGTCCTTTGTACAAAGGCTTTCGGCTGTATCTGCCCGTCGTACAAAGGCTCAACACAGCCACCAGTCGGTACTTCATTCAATGCAGTTTTGAGCCAGTTGACGTATACTTATTTGCCTTTCACACAGGACAATTGGCAAGTACCGTTTGCCCATGTTTGAAAGCTGGATTAATTGATTTCAATGTCTGTGGATGGTGGACGGTACTTTGATTGAACACATGTTCCCAGAGAAATATCCCAGCTCATTTATTCCCTGTTTTGTCCAATGCTTAAATTTATAAACCATCCTGAGTGTATCTTCATTGTAGTTTGGAGTTGGTCTGCAGCTCGCCAACTCATGGGATTGAACTACTCGGAAACACGGCTTGTTACTCGTTTGTAAAGAGTTCCGATATCCCGGGAACGGCAAATTGTCAATTGCTCATATATGCTTCAACTTTGGCTTGTTGTCCAAAACACCTAATAAATCCCTCCTCAGACTTCTATCTTGGTTCACGCCTCATTGTTCGACTTTTCTTTAGGCCTTCTCCGCGCTCCTATCCATTTTTTTATCGGGAACCTAGTCCGTGTTCCGGGTTTCGACTCGACAAGGGGTTGACCAGGGGCCAAACTCCTTTTAAATAAGCAGTACATCGCTACCAAAAGTAAAGTATGAGTCATGCCGTGCAAAGCATCGGCCTCCCCCCAAGTCTGTCTGAAGCCTTTAAACTCAGCCATCTCCAGCCTGATGGATGCCATCATGCCGTGTGCTTCTGTAGTCTGGGTCTCTCACGGCAAACACATCCATGTGTGATGCGACCCACGTGCCGCTGTTCCGATGAAGACTCGGCTTTCATACAATGGCCGTCCTATCACTTCTCCTTCTAATGATGCCACCACCAAAAGCTATCAAACTACTGGCAAATCACCTGTTTCGCCCACCAAGGTCACTAGAGACCATATAGCTCCATTTAAGTCAGCCAAATCATCTAGTATGTGAATAGGGAGGAGCTCGAGTGCTCTTCATTTGCTGGAATATCAGTCCTCAGTTTTCACGGTTCAACATCTGGCTTGACTGCAGTCTCCCCTCTTACAATCCTCTCTGTCTCGCACATCTCATTTGATTGTGCAACTGTCTCAATATCGCCCCAGTGCATTCCCGCTTCCGTCAATGGGAATTCCTCAGTCCAACATTAGCTGCATCAGTGCACGTCAATGCGGCATATGGAAGATGATTTGGGTCAGTGCATAGAAATAATTTATCCCTGAATTGGTTGAAGGCTCAGCTATTGCAACCAGTATCTGGATTGCTTCCACTGCCTTCCCTCCCTGTGGAATGCTGGTTATTGGCTTGAAGAATGGGTTGGTCCAGAGGCTGAATTTCTCCTTGGACATTCGTAATAAAAGAGTGAGCTCTATGGAGGCAATTTTCCTCTTCTGCACCTAAAAACTTTCTAGATTTTCCATACTTTTATCCCGATGCGTTACTGCCCCTCCGCAGTGGTTTCGCTGGCATACGGACTTGATGGGCTTCTGGTGATTTTAGCGTCTGGTCAATCTTTTTTCATGGACATCGGCCAAACGATCCGGAACGATACACCGCGTGGAACGGCCATTGGGAAGCGGGGTGAGGGAGATGCGCAAGAATGTTCCGGGTCGCGTGGGTCATTTGATTGATCAGCTATGCGTCGTCTCAAACTTGACCCAGTTCATTCAACGCCCAGCAGAGGGGAAGAGTACCAATTTCAAATCCAAAGCGCTTAACTGCACCCCAGCATCAGTCCCAATCGTGCCCATTACATCACTTCCCCCACACCGTGGGGCTCGAGGGGCTCGAACCGAAGGCCTCTCCAGAACCGAGACGTTTCTATCACCTGATAGATCGAACGTATCCCCGAGTTGCCCGAGTACTCGTTTCAACTTCAAGGGACACAGTCTCAGCTTTTTGCCAATTTATCCTTTGCCGGTCTGGACATTCTGTTTGCGTTTCAACTTGAAATTCTGCTGGGCGATTCGCTGCGCCCTAATTTCAACCCTGATTGAAGTCCTGTTTTGAGATGTTTCCAAAGAATTCCGGATATCTCAGTCAGTTCTTCACTGATTCACACAAAAACTAGATAGATCTACTCGGCTAATTCATGCGCAATTAGTGATACAGAGGAATTGTGAAAATATTATGTGTTAGGTAATTTCTGTTTTGGGGCTGTTTTCGCGGCCGAATACTGTCTAGCACAGCCAGAACATGTCCAAGTGGCCTAGGATTTTAGGAGGGACAACGTATATGTGATATATAACATGTGATAGACGTTTCGCACGCATCGTCCGCACGTTTCTTCCATGTGTCCCAATGTTGGCGGTGTATGTTCGCCGTTCACAAAAAAGAAAAATCCATGGATCATCCATATCCAGTGTTCACAAAAGCACTCACCATAAAATTGGCAATGGTCACACCAGACCTGATTCATCCCAACCGGGCTGGATTCGTACCAGGACACCAGATACGGGACCAAATCTGGCTAACAAAGCGCATCACTGAACTTGTGGAAGCCACTGAAAAGACGTGGTGTAATTGTCGCACTGGACCAGGAGAAAGCTTATGACAAAGTGGAGCATGATTACCTGTGGAGAGCTCTGGCCAGCTATGGAATCCCAGAGGAATTCATCAGAATCATTAAAGCTCTTTATAGCGACGCAGACACCTACGTGATGGTAAACAGAGAAATGAGCAAACACCCCTTAAAAGTCACCAGAGGAGTCGGACAAGGAGACTCCCTGTCCTGTTCTCTTCGACCTAGCGATCGAGCCGCTCGCGGCAGAATCCTTACGACAGTCAAACCAAAAAGGATTCAAGATAAAAGGGAAAAAAGAAAAACTTAATGCGACACTCTTCGCAGATGACACAATGGTATACCTGGACTCTGATGACGACTTCGGTGCCCTTCTTGACATACTCAATGAATGGTGCATTGCAGCTGATGCAAAATTCAATATAAGCAAGCCAGAAATGATCCCAGTCGGACAGATTGACCATCAGACAGAGTGCGAGCAAACCGCTTTGTAATGGAATTGGAGGCACCATGATCCCGGACCACATCAAATAGCCAAGGAAGGGGGAACCGATCAGAACCCTAGGGGCCTGGGTTGGAAAACGGCGTCGTACAGGTAGATACGTTGGCACGTACCCTCGAGAAGATCAATGAGGCATTAGACAGGTGGGAGCTGGGACACCCCCATCGCTCTCCGCATTCGTCGGCCTCTCATCAACAGCCAATCTTGTCGTAGTCTGGCGCTGAATCCACGAGCCTGTCGCCAAGCCAGCGTCCGCTCGGCCCGCGATGCAAATCCCATCCATCATCAGGTGAAGCTCACAGGCCCAAGAAAGCGACCAAAACAACTTCTGAGAGACGGTGTTGTAGCAAAAATTACAGCCCTCGCGTGCTGCACGCTGATATACATGACGAGTTAGAAGCTCAAGCAGTTCCTACTCAAGTGCTTTAGCTGGACGGTTAAATTGATATCAAAATTCAGTACTTACATCCAGACCCATGACAGCAGAATTATCACGAACAGGACTTGGCACTGGAGCCTTGGATGACAAAAATATTGTCAGAGGCTGAAATCGACAGCTGAACTGATTTGATCAGTTGATGGATGGATTATTTGTGTACGCCCAAGAACCCATTTGGCGGAGCCACTGATGCAAGGGTTTAATTACGGAGGACAACACTCAGGAACCTGGTGGAATTCTCTCCCCGCAATCACATATGAGCTGCTGCACCACAGTGATGAAAGGGAATGCCACATAACCACATTCTCAAAGAGATTGAGTTTAGAAGATGTGGAGCACCCTGGCGGAATTCTTCCTGGTAAAAATGGGCATGAGCAGTGCTATAATCAGACCAGTAAAACAGCAATCA
Organism: Mycena olivaceomarginata; assembly: GCA_029378375.1. NCBI lineage: Eukaryota > Fungi > Basidiomycota > Agaricomycetes > Agaricales > Mycenaceae > Mycena > Mycena olivaceomarginata. The sequence goes on from JARKIC010001254.1 coordinate 60,112, forward strand.
CAACATACCACATTATCTGAGACTACTGATACCATAGGGAATACTGGCTGCCTCGGATGACATCTGTGCGCAGTCTTCAGAACCTAGACATCTTTCCTATGAATTTATATTCCATTTTGGAAGATGGGAAGTGTTCAGTGATTGTCGAAATCATTTTGATCCCCTGATTTCATTTCAGCGTACATTCTGACTGAGAACTAATGTTCAGCCATTGTCAGAATAATATCGCTTTCCAGATTGTGTTTTTAATGCACATTCAACCAATCCAAGAGCTCATCACACCTTGACAGTTCATATCAAGGTCTCAAGAAGCAAACCAGCCTCAGATTCCACATGGTTTGTGGAGTGCCACAACGTCTGCCGGTGCAGAGTCATCCCGTCCGAAGCCTAAGTACATTTTTAGTGCACAAACCTCATGCACAGTTCGAACTCGAACATCACAGCAGAGACAATTACCAAGGTGCCGACGACCCCGGCAAATGCCCTCGACATTGACGGCAGGACGAGGATGAAGTGCTAAGCGAGACGTGGGAGCCATCAAATTTGCGCGCCATCGTTGGGGGGATAGCGTTTTCCTCTTTTGCTCTTAGGTTGTCGCGGACAACAGATGTCGCTCTCTCGCTTGAATTTCACGCCCGCCCTGCAATCTAGGACCACTTCTATGGACTACTGGACGTGGTCTGCATCAGAGTAAGGCAGCATTGAAGGTGGCAAGACCTCCTAGGCGCCTCCACTTCATCCACCTTCGTCGCCATCTCGCCGCCCGCCCCATGACTCGTCAACCTTTCCCGTCGAGCAGCCTCCTCGACAGAGTCGATGCCCTCGTCGCCCGGCCCCCTTTGCTCCTCTGCGCACGCCACCCTCACCCGCATCATGCAGCACGCAGTGCTTGCACTGACCTCAAGGTGTTTCTCCCGCGAGCTGGAGCGATGCTCCTAGACTTTCCAATCCCCTTCCGTCCGGCTTTGGCCAATGCCACTGCTGCCTCGGATGCTACTTCGTTCAGCGTTGCGTCATTCAAACCTCGTCCCCCTTCAAATTCCACCACACGTTCAGATGGCTCAGAGCTTGATACCTACCTATCTTATGACAACCGTTTCATGCTCAATGAGTACAATTCAGCTTATGACAGTGTCCAACGCGATCTCAGCGCACTACTCAACATCAAACCTCGTTGTCAATGCCACTGAGACCGAGACCTCAAAACGCCTCAAGATGCCACACTTCTCAAGACACCTCAACATTTCAATACTCCAGGATCTCAGTCCACATTGCTCAATGTTCAAACCCAACCCTCGTGACGACCCCTGACACCTGCCCTCTTGACAATCTGTACCTCTGCAGTAAACAAAGCGAGCGTCAACCTACCTCCACCCTCGTGTGTGAGGGAGAGGATGTAGTGGCCGCTGATGACGACGGCGAATATGATGCGTCAGACGAGCAGATCGCGCGCGCCGGGACATGGTTGCCGTAGAGATCCCTTCTCGTCTGGTGTCCCAGTAAGATGCCCGTGAAAGTGCTAAGTGCTAAGTGCAGTGCCAAGTGGAAGACAAGGAAGCCAAGTGTAGTGCGCGCAGCAAGAAGCAAATGTGACGACTTCCTCATCCGGCGTATCAAGATTCAACTCCGGCTCATTCGGGAGACAGATCGGAGCCGATCTGTCGTTCTTAACTTCTGTTCCTTGTGACAAAAGGCTTGTTTGTCTGTTCTTGCTCTCCAAGTAAAAGAAAACTAAAGCAAAAACAATACTCTCTGGCCGTAGACAACTCGGGATCTCCCTCAGATAACCAGCGGTCCAGAGTCCAGACCCACAAGGAGCGAGGTACAACACTTGCACGTCAGCTCGGCGATTCCACCCCGCGCCTGCAAAACCTTCACGTGCACAAATTAAAGTTCTTTCCTTCTGATTCCGAGTCGACCAACAGCGTCCCTTTGCCTACTGTGGCCGACCACCCCCGGGTAGTCGGCCACCTGCGAATATATCACGGAGGATTCAGGCATATGATACTTTGGCCTCGAGCGTTCGAGTACGGCCTTAGGAGATGTCCTACCGAATTCTGAGCTGGGGTCTGGTAGGGTGATGGTTTGATCAGATGTTACGGACACCGGATCGGAATCCGGAGCGTGGGACCCAACATTTCTTAGTTTGGCGTATTAGCCAACCTCGCCTCGGCTCTTTCTCCACCAGTTTCTACAACTTCCTGGACTTATTATGCTGCCCTGATTCGAGGCAATTGTGTGCAACGCTAAATCCCGCAAGTAAAAAGGATGAAGACGCGCAAGACACCAAAGGAAACTTGAACTTGGCCGTTATTTCGACTGTGGGGCCTGACCAGGGACTTCCTGATTAATTATCCATCACCTCCGAAAATTCATTCAATTTTCCCCGATTTAACTGCCCTCTAACCACCCGCTTTCGGTGCCGTGGAAACACAGCATTTTTTTAAGAACTCGCTGAACTCAAGCAGTCGAGGCTTTCAGTCTAATATGTTAGCACTAGTTGCTACCCGTGAATAAATTCACGGGCCTCTAGATCCACACTTCCTGTCAGACACTAAAGTCTCTCTTTATCTTGCAGCTGGCCCGAGTTATCGGCAAGATCGGTCCCAGGTTACATGTTTTGCGAGCCGCGACAGTCGTTCTGCTCGGCGGAGTTTTCCGTGGTGGAGTGAGTGCCGTCGCGATGCCGAGGTGAGGTCAGTTGGCGTGGAATGCACGTGAAGGTTCCATTTAACCTTCTCTGTCTCCTGGCATGGGGCTCTGCCTGCTATATCTGAGGGCAGAGCACATGATATGTGATAACTTTGCCTTGAAAATGCAAATTTTAGCTGTATTTATGGGAAATGTAAGAAATGATCTGCCGAATTCTGCCAACATTCTGCCCTGCCATTCTGCCATTCTGCCTGGCTAATTTACCCCAAAACAATTCTGCCCACAGCACTAGTTACAGCATCTTTGAGGCTGGCTAGCCGGAATTGTCCCCTGGTGCCTGTGCATATATTGCCTGGCTCTGATTCTTTTCCGGGGGCTTCTCATATGATGTTTTGAGACCAAAAGTTATGTGCGTCGGTGGCATTCAAACCCTTGCTCGCAGGGAGCCCAGGACAGTAATTGGACTTCTGGGTGTCAAAAAAGCTTAAATCAGTCAAGTGTTTCCTTTGCCCCGATGAATGCCGCCCAAATACTATGCAACTCCGGACTCGTGCGCCTTCACACAAAATCATGTTCTTCTGGGCCGCGAGCATGCTGGCAAAAAGTGCGAAATAAATTGATCTGAGGACACAGTTTTGCACAGAATTTTCCGGGCTATTTCCCTAAAAAGCGCCTTTAAAAACCCGCGCAAACGGCTGAGTTCAGGGGGTGGAAATCAAGTTGCACCAGCAATATGTCTCAACGGGGCCGACACCCCCGTGCTGTTCCAATGGAATTGCAACTGTTTGCTGTTGCCCGCGAGCATGGCGGTTGGGCTGGGAGACCTTTCGGGCGTCAGGCTTTATGAGGAGTGCGAAATCAATAATTGCAGGCGGCATTCTCCGCAGGCGTGATTCGGGTCACTCGGGGCACATTCGGAAGTCTATGAGCACACACCATTTGCCTTCCGTTCATCTCCCCCCATCATGTGCCGGAAAATCTGGACACGGGGAGTGTCTGAGAATTGTGACCCGGGCTCCCTATGAAATTTCACATTTTTCTGTTAGAGGAATAGCTGAGGATACGGAAAATGCAGGAATTTCACCACATCCTCCTCACCATTCCCAGAACCTAGACAGTTTTGAAGAGAACAAAGCGAGCCAAATCGTCCTATGTCAGATTGGAATGTTGAGACAAGAAAGTCATGAGGATAGTAAAAACCACCCTATTTCTTATGTTGGCAACGACGCGCCATGAGTCTACCTATACGAAATATTCAATTCCTCACTTCGTCGGGGGGTCAAATATTACCTGGATCTGTGAATTGATAGATTGGACCTCCCAGAAAATTTATCAAGCAAAAAAGCTACAATGAACAAGGATCCTCAGGTGGCTGCTCGGCAGGCGAAGAGGATATCGACGACCGTGAGGTATCTTCCCGTGCAGTGAAGCACAGTCTCCTCTGTCTTAACCCATACCTGCAATAACCCGTACTCTGCTAAACCCCGTAGGTTTTTGGTGTCCACGGGGTTGGTTCCCAATTAAAATCCATCACTCTCCTATACTCTATAACCCATAGGTTTTTGAGGGTCAAAAATCCATACTTTACCCCCAATTTTAGGGCTGTTCGAGGTGTATTTTGTATATATCTCAGTCATTTCTGAACCAAACGGATCACAAAATTGGTTATAGTGATGTCTCAAACCAGTCCACGAAGACATGTACTAAAAACACCCCTAATTAGAGCGTGTTGGGTCCACACGCGTCACAGGCTGTCAATTTGGTTACATCATTTGCGCGCCCTCTAATCAGGGTGTTTTTAGTACATGTCTTTGGTTAAGAGAACCATATGGGGGGACTAGTTGGTCCGAGACGTCACTATAACCAATTTTGGTGATCCATTTGGTTCAGAAATAACTGAGATATATAGGTTTGAACAATGTTGACTGCAGATCACTCCCAATGCCATAGCGAGTTTCTGTAGATGAATTTAAAATTCTGACTCTATCACCCCTTTAGAAATGTACTGTAGTTCTCCCTCCCAAAATTTGAGCCAGATTAGATAAGAACTTGTTGTGCTAGAACATGTTGAGCTCAACCAGGACCCCCCTGTCAACTGACAGAAAAAAATAATATTTCGAAAATCTGACTCTTGGCGGGGTTATACACTCAGAATACTTGAATTTGCTTGCTTTCATTGCGAGGAAATATTTTTGAACATCTTTCGTACAGATATTGGACAATTCATCGTCTGAGGGCCTTGAGTCGCAAGTGTCACATTCTTGGTGTGATTTATCGTTGCAGTGTGTAGTTCAGCCAATTTGGCTGAAAAAGGGGCTATAAAACCGCAAGAGAGTCTCAGTATATTGCATTTGTAATTTTCCAGCCCATAATAACCATCCAAATCGGTGACCTTCACTTGCATAGCCGCGCGAGCTTCCAGTTCCCACGGTGTCCTGGCAGGAAAGAATGATGTCCACTATAGGATACAGGCCGGTTGATGGTTGGACTCATGCAGATTATTTGTAGATGGGACCATGTAGATCACGAATTCCGAGCCACAATCTTTTTAATAGTCCAATTCGAAGACAGGACACTTTTTTCGGGTGTTGTAGCTCTCATTTTAAAACAAACGAGTTTCAAAAAAAATCTGTGTCGGAATTCGTGTTCTCCGACATCTAAAATGGTGGTATGTACAGTTGAGCTAATGATATTGCCTATGCGGAAGCTGCTGGAGAATGTTTTCGCGAGCATTCCACGCTCGTTACCTCCAGCTGCATCACCATCCCCCAACTTAAACAGGAGCGACCCTGAAAATGACGACGTGCTCTCACATAAGGCTCAGAAATGAAGCATATGCATTGCATGAGGTGGTGGATTACTCAAAAAAGAAAATGGACAGGAATACGGTTGGTCTCTATTTCATGTCTCATTTGCGTGTACAGGTGGTTTGGGCCAATTTTGATGGATTTGTGCAAATTACAATCAGGCATTTATTTAGAGCACCACTGTACTGGCAGCCACCACAAAGCCACCAGGGCAAAAATACGATGATTTCTGATTATATTCCTGCACAAGCTATACAGCACTTACAGTGTGTGCAGAAAAGGTTGGCTGCGCCATTTTTCGAAAAAATAAATAAATAATTGATTCCCGGATCGATACGCTATATATATTCACTTTGCACGACAAGCGGGGTGCCTGGGACTGTTCCAAAGATTATTCTGCATTTACATGGAGGTATCAATTGTGGTGTGAGGTTGCAAAGCATTCTTGAGGCAGGGCAGAGCATGGTCTGAAGCCAACAGGGTGGAATGAGGGCAACGAGAAGTGACAGGTGTGAACTTTTTCGCAACTTTTTCGCCTATATATAGCATATCGATCCGGCAATCAATTAATTAATTTTTTTTTCGAAAAATGGCGCAGCCAACCTTTTCCGCAAACGCTGTAATGTCAACCCAAAATCCATCCCACACAGGAGGCGTAGCCTCAGGTAAGAATCGGCGGGGCCTGGTGTCGGCTAGGCAGGGTCTGGTGGAGATCGGACGGGCAAGCTGCGAACAGCCGCGATGCGGAGAAAGCCAAGGATGAATGATGTGTGTGGCTACGCTGGGCTATCCAAACAACCGCTCTCGTCCCAGTATGGAACGCGAATGTGGGGTGCAGACTGCACCGCCACAAACACTTCATTGGTATCGTGAAAATGACCATTTGAGTCCGAAATAAACACGTGTTAGCCTGGATTTTGGCACATTTCCGGCTACTTCATAACAAGTAATAGGCGAGGTCTACAAAATTCCAATCGTCTAGAGACAGACAGCGCACTAGAAATTTCCAGTGAATAAGCCGATTCTGGAAAGAAACGAGCCACACACCATGAGGGCGACGCGGGCGCAAAGGACCATCGCCCCCTTGCTCGTGATGATGGAGGTGAGATCGAGGATGTTGAGTACGCCGCCGGGCTTGAGCATCAATTGAATCAACCAATGAAAGGAAGAACGAGCGAGAACTCACAATCTTGAATTGAGTAACATGGTACTGCACACGGCCCTTGACCAGCTTGCTTTAGTGCTTGTTTCTGAGCGTCACCTCAGTGACATCCCAGCCTTTGATGAGGATCATTTTCTGGCAGCCGTCAGCACGATCAGGGGAGGGGCGGAAGAGACGGACCATGAGGATCTTGGTCGGACCATTACCCTTGTACACGTTGGCCGCCGCCGTGTTGGTCTGGAGGAGATACTCATTATCGCCCCAACCAAAAGAGGAGAGATACTTACCGCGAAAGATGTATGGGCGTCCAGGCAGCTTGATTGAGCTCGGCTTGAGAAGGGGGTCAGCGTTGGAGGTTAGCCGAAAGGCCCAGGTAAGCGCCTATACTCGAGGGTTTTGGTCTAGAAGTGCGCATAATATGAGCGAGAAAAGAGGACGTGTGTGAGTGCGTGCCAGTTGTGGTGACATTAGAATCGACAACTCGATCGAGTCATGAAGCAATTCTGATTCGATTTTGCCCCCGCAAACCATGTCCCACCTGATTATCGATTCTAGGCCATCAAACCGTGCCGTCATCAGCGTGAGTTGGAAGTCGCTGAAGACGCCTGAACCAGTCGAAGGCAAGCTCGGGCACTTGTGAGACATTTTTAGAAGACACTGGCCGAAATGGAGGAATTTCGGTACCATTTTTGTTGCCCCTCCAAATAAGGGTCCTTCAACCGGGAGCCTAATGAGACTAGAATAGAAAGGCACCAAATGATTTCGAGCTTACATTTGTAAAATGAAAGCCCAATGAAAGGGCATGATAACGAAACTACTTACCATTTTTTATTCTGAATGACCAAGGTTATGAATGACAAGAGTCAAATGTACTTTACATGAAGTGCTTCACAAGGTCGAAGCATAATTGAATGACGCACTCGAATACAGACCGGCCTATCCGACCCGCATCAACTCTACCGCTCGGATGCATATTATCCACCTCCGCCGGTGACGCGGGGCTCCCTGGTGCTATGGAGCCCTTGGCATCAACCTTGCATTGGCATATGGACATTTGGTGCGCTCAACGAGGGGGACAAACAGGGACTAGTATGAGCCTCTCTTTCACAAGTCGTGCGGTCGGAGCGGACAACCCTTCAAAGGTTTAGAACAAGGGGAAGATACATAGTGCGAGGAAATATAAAGCCATCCCTTTTTCATCCTTCCTCAAAAACCCCGCCTGTCTCTCCAAACGCCTTAAGGTTAAGCAAAGAACCTGGGCGCGTCTACGAATAGGTCGAAGACAAGAGATTAGGTAATGGGCATATGATTGGGATGGAGGGAGAAGTTGTCATGCAACTCTAACAATCCCTACTTATATACAGAAGCCCGGCCCGGTTACGGAACTACTTGCCATATATTTGGTGTGGGTAATGACCTCATCATTCCCATTTCTATCAAAAAAAAACCATCTTCTGTAATATGGAAGCCTTCCTTCACCTCAACAAAGGTCCCAGAACAAAATTTGGCCAGTCATGGCACACCACCTCAGCGCAGAACAACTCAATGTCAATTCACTGTTCACTGGCTGCATCCACGCCGTCGCATTCCTGCGCGCCTGCTTGGCTCGCGACTTCGTTCGCTGGTTCTCTACCACCCCTGCTCTCCACGCAGTCGGCCTTAGCTGTGCGCTCGGGTTTACCTCCGCCTGCCTCACATGGTGACACAATACCTCCCAAGCTCCCCTCGAACATGTCGCATATGAAGAACCGATGCACCCCTCATCTCCCGCTGATCGTGCGCAGCGCGCTGAGCTCAGCCCCAGCGTCGCTCTGTCCTTCTCTGCAAAATATTCGCTGTCTAGCGGGACAATGATCCGCTCCACACCCTCCACGTAACCAATCCAGCAGCCAACCCTTGGACGACGAGTTGATGACGTGTGTACCCACGCGACCACCATCGATGTCTACAAGCTGGGAAGGAAGGGCACAACGGCGAGCGCTGAGGGTCCCACCATGTATTGGCCGCAGGGTCCGTTTCATACTCGGCGCCGCACGCGAGTGTGGTCCCATGCGCAGTGCTTTCGGGCAATAGACGCGCGAGCATGACAGCGGGGCGGTGGCGTAAGCGCGATGGAGGGCCGGCATCGAGGAGGTCTGACTCGAAGTCCGTTTGGACGAGGAGAGTACGGGCAGGGATTGACGGTGGCATCAAAGCTAAGTACAGTGATGTACCACCACTTGGGACGGTATCACCACTTGAGACAAATGCATCTGTAGCCACAATGGCTTGTGCTATGGACTCAAAGTTTTAGCTACATGATTGCACACATGTCGGCATTGTCTGAGTAGAGTTTGGGACAAGCAGACTTTCTAGATCAGTTCCGAGATTGACATCAGTCTGAAAAGTCCGAAATCTTGAAATTTGTAAAATGTATATCTGGCTCAAAACACTCGAGAAAATTACAGTTCATGGTGTATGTGCATATAAACTCCGCTATTGCGTAATAAGCGACAAGACATGCTCCGGCGTAAGTGCCATATATGGAAACACAACTTAGTATACGGCGCAAGCATATTCAATAAGTTGATTCGTTCACGCATCGTATAGTACGTACAAACACAATAAATTACCATTTTTGTCAGTTGCAGTCTCAGGCAGCTGAAGCATCGATGATTGAGTAGAACAAATGGAGGAGAAATAAACATATTCCGCAAACAAATAGTGGCCAAGGCTTGTATCGTACAGCGGTGAAAACTACAACACTATCAACCCACTTGTATGTGAGTTTGGGTGCGAGCACACGCGTGACCATACGAATTGAACGAAATACTACAGTACGTCGCTATAGCATCCCTTCTCGTAGCCCAAGTCCTGAGGCTGGCCTGCATCTTCCTGCCGCAGCCACAAGCTACGCTGTCATTCAGACGCAGAATATTGAGCGGGGACGGGCGGGGAGGGTGTGCCGTGTACGTGTGTTGTCCGAACGCGGGATCGGGGTGCCATGCGTAAGCTCAAGTACTGTACTATTTAAATCAATTCGAAAATGCACGTGACTTTTTAATTTTCCGACAAATCTCCAAATTCCGCTAAAATCGAGAAAAAATTATTGCGAGGGTTTCCAGAAATTGGGTGTGATGCGTGACATTCGAATTGATTTAAATAGTACAGTAGATAGTGTGAGGGCGACTCGGAGGTTAGGTGGGAGCACGTGGGCTGCAGGACCGACGCCTGCGCTGCTGTGTGTCGTCCGAAAACGGGATCGTGCCGTGTCATACAAACATGGGATAGGGGTGCCGTGTACAAGCTCGAGGGTGGGAACGCATGGGCTGCGGGACCGATGCCCGTGCTGCCATGTGTCGTCTGAACGCGGGATCGGGGTGCCGCGCGCGAGCTTGAGGGTGGGAGCATGCGAGCTGCAGGCCCGACGCCTGCCCCGCCGTGTGTCATCCAAAAGCGGGATCGGGGTGCCGTGCGCGAGCTTGAGGGTGGGAACGCACGGGCTGCGGGACCGACGCCCGCGCTGCCGTGTGTCGTCCGAACGCGGGATCACGCCGTGTGTCCAAACACGGGATCGGGGTGCCGCACGCGAGCTCGAGGGTAGGAGCGCACGGACTGCGGGACTGACGCGTTGTGCCGCTGGGCGTCGTCCGAACGCGGGATCGGGGTGCCGTGGGCGAGCTCGAGTAGATGGTGTGAGGGCGAGTCAGAGGTCGTAGATGCTGGGGTCGGAACTGGATGTGCCTGCATGGTTTGTATGCACAAATGCAGCAAAACCGGTAAAGGACCCAGCTACGTTTTAAATGTCCCATTTTAATTTATTATTTTAATAAGATAATGGGCAAAACAATTGTGGCTTTTTTAAACAATATAACTATTTAATTTAAAACCTAGAGTGCGCAGCGCTGCCATCTTTTTTGCTGAAGATTGTTAACCTGACCTCCACGGGTTTCAGGCCCTAGGCTGCAGGAATGACACACCTGCTATCGTTCCAGTGCGGGATCGACCCCCGACACAGTCACATTGTGGGTGTCGCGCTTGAGTGCTTAGATGGTGGGAGATGAGAGCGGGAGCGGAAGCAGGATGGGCTTGAGCATTGTGCGTGGACACTGCATGTAGAGCTCGCGCTGCTCTGAAACCGCGCGGGCTCTGGCGCGACATTCAGGGGCGCAGTTTTTGCAGTGCCGAGCAGCTCGTGTTCCGTTCCTGGCGTGCGTGCCGGATATGTTCGCAGGACGCGTGCGATGAGCACCCCAATCCAGGAACAGTGCAGGTGCTCCCCGTACATTTGCATCCACACCATATTTGAGCTCACAATGCCCGCTGCAAACAGGAGACTTTGGCCCATTTGAAGGCATTTTTGTCCAAAATCACCCAAAATCGCCAACTTGAGAGCTTCCGTGTGCAGTCAAATCTACATCAGTTCCTTCGAGATAAGGGGTTAGTACGCTTTATCTTTCAAGCACTTTCATACTGTGGTAAAGACTTTTTAATGGCATCAACTCTAGCAAAGTCGACTTTTTTTTATACCCGAAATATTTTTATTCCGATCGATTGAAGTATGTAGGTATGATATGATTTTTTTGGTGCATAAGAGCATGAAATTGCTCGATGTTGATGCCACAATTTTGCTTGAAGCGATTCGGCCCACAACTGAGCTCGGATGGCCATGTCCATTTCTGTTTGCCTAGCGGACAGCAGAGCTGCCACGTCGCGCCACCATCCTTTGCCAAGGATGGGTTAGGGTGATATTGAAAACGGGTTCGGGAGGAGGGGAAGTGAGAGCGGGGTGGGGAGGGGTTGGCAGAGGTCAAATATGACGGGATGGGAGGTTCATGGAGGTAGGTAGGCCTTATGTAAATTCAAACTCAGTCATATCCCTTTCCTGCATTTTTTGGGGAGCGACGGTTTCTGCCTAAATCACGGATCTGAGGAGAGTAGCTAACTCGTTGCACCGCTTGTTGCATACCAAACGCACACACGGATTGACGTCACCTCAAGAGCCGCGTCTCAGATGGCATGGACCTTAAGAAGCCTGCGACGGACCTGGTTCTGAAGGAGGGGCGGGAATGCTGATTGCAGGCCTCAAGAAGAGGCGTGCGACGGAACCGATACTGGAACAGTTGTCAGATGGCCAGGATAGTGACAGGGGGACCGACAACATACCCACAAGCATGTATGCTCGAAACATCGCACCATTTGACACACAAACTCTCCAGACCCATACCAAACGCACACACGGATTGACGTCACATCAAGAGCCGCGTCTCAGATGGCATGGACCTGAAGAGGCCTGCGACGGACCTGGTGCTCAAGGAAGGGCGGGGATGCTGATTGCAGGCCTCGCTAAAAGGCGTGCGACGGAAGTGATACTGGAACAGTTATCAGATGGCCAGGACAGCGGCAGTCTAATCTGTTGCTCTAGGTGTTATCTTATCAACTGTCGTTATGATGATGGGGAATCTTAGCCGGCGGGCCGGAGGTGAGTAGGGCAAAGGGTTTCACTCGCGATATGATCGCATCCAGCCACAGGTGAGCACCGCTCCATCCATCTCAGTTGGATTTTTTAACCCTCCGTCTGTCTCCTTTCAAAATGGGCATTATCAGTCTTTGCTGGATTCAGGGTACGTCCTCGTTTCCTTTTCATTCATTTAAATGTTCCTCCTAACCGTTTTCACACCCGGCTGCCCCCCTCCCCCCTAAGGTTGCGATCAAAACATCCATAGCAAGGCAATAGTCGGGAGCACACACAAAGTTTATAGACGGAATATCATTTCTCACCAAGATCTATACGTGCGCCCATTTTCGATTTTTTTTTGTAGGGGCCCCCCAAGCCGGGTGGGAAAACGGTTAGGCAGACGGTAGATCCGGACCAGGTTTTTCAAGAGAAACAAATGTCATTAACGAGAGTCACTGACGCACAAGAATACACCTACCACGAGAGGAGAGTTCGAAAGCAGAAGAATAACAGTGAAAACGAACCTAGACCAACACGAAGAAGAGCGGCGAAACGCCCACGTCCCAGGTAACACTTTCACCTGTCAAGACGCCGCCATTCGGGCTCTAATTTCGGCGAACTTGACAGCAAGTAGCAAGTAGCAGCCACAGTGAAGGAAGTCACAAGGAGCGCAGATCAGCCCAGGACGAGTCAGAAATTGTTATCAAGCCATTGGTATTAGTGGAATTATTCAAGACAAATAAGTAGGTCGGGACGCCAGTACTCGGCAAATAAAGAGATCCCAAGAGTTCGGCCACGGTTTGGGGCAAAGACAATAAGGGCAGTCTGTCTGACCGTGATTTTTCAGTTCCTGAACCAAATGCATTACCACCCGTTCCCATGAGATCGCCAAATGCAGTGCAATTCATTGTTACTAACAGTTTGCTCGTGCTACGCCATGGACATTGGGTATTAAATAAATTTCTTAAATTTGCCAGAACTCTGGTCGTCTCCAACCTTCAGTTGGCTCGTCGCAGCCTTGTAAGTAACTGAACAGTCCGAATCTAAATTTCGGAGTCAACAGAGATCAATGTGGCTCAATATTGTTTTGTTCATTTACACTTGACCTGTCACTGTTGCCTAACTTATCTCAGCATCCGACTTGGGCACTAGTCCTAACTTACAAACCGTGCCGCACGTGACGCCCAGAGATGTCGGCGTCTATCTCAAGGAGCACGATCAATGGGCCGGATCGATCTAGACTCGCGACCAGTCTGTTTTAGGTAACCGAACCTTTGATCACGAGACAAGCAAGTGATTCTCGGAGAAGTACGCCATGACCTCGGATGGTACGTGATTAAGCACCCTCTCCTTAATCATGACTGACCCCTTCGTCTTATCTCCTTTGTGTAGTGACTGAGATGTTGCTGAAGAACCTCCGGGACGCCCACCACCGCACGGCTGGCCTTGCCAAGCTGTACGCAGAGTCGTCGGAGGAGCTCATCGACGTCTTCCAGCACGTCTCCTCGCACATCGAGCAGGTCATCGACTACGTCGGCGCCGACAAATTCTTCTCGCGCTTCACGGACGACAAGACGCCAGAGTCCCTCCGCGGTCATCTCGAGGAGCTCCGGGCCAACTACAACCGTCGCATCTCCAACGACGCCGCGGTGCGTGAGCTCGACGTTATGCCAGCCGAGAAGATCCCTGAGGAATCCCGCCTCATCACCACGGACTTCGCCGCGCTGGGCGCTGCCTTCCCCAACGTGGACCGCTTGTCACCGCCGCCGAAGCGTACCCGGTTCAAACCGGCCAAGCCGTCTCCTTCAAAGGGAGGCGACTCCGCTGCTGGGCCCCGTTCGCTCACCGATATCCATCACTCGTCTGGTGACCAGGAGGACGTGGATATGTTCGCGGGTGGCGCGGCGGGGACTTCGCAGCCGGCGTAGGATTTGTTTTTCGACACGCTGTACACACGGACCCTTATCGTAGGGCCGATTTGTTTTCTTTTTGAACCACATGCTGTACTCCGCCCACTATACTTAGCTACCAAGTAGTTTAGCTTAGATAGTAGGGTTGAAATGTTTTCAATAGCCGCCAATCGATTTCGATGCCTCCCCAAAGTTGGGAGAAGAAGTGACTTTTGGTTTGAGTAAGGAAGAGTCCCGAACTAAGCTTAATCAGGCCAACAGCAGTGCCCTTTTCAGACTTGGTAGATTTCCTTCCAGCGCCCAAATTTAAGTTACTTCCTGATTAAGCTTAATCACCCCGTGTAAGAGTAGATCTTGCTTAATCACGCCGATCCCTTTCTAGTGGCTATGTGATCCCATCACTGGTTTTTTAAACCTTTACGAGTGGAGGAGAAAGGGGTTTCCACTCCTTTCTCCTTCCCTCATCATGGATCCCAGCTTGTCGCCCGAAGACGTATACGCTTCATATGCCATGGAGGACATGAAGGTGCGAAAGTCTTCTTAAGCGTTATGATTAAGCTTATTGGCTCATTCTTAACCTTAAGCAGCCGTCGTACCTATGCGAGGAATGCTGTGCTGCAGCCGAGCCCTGCGAGTTCATCGCGTGGGGCCGCAGTTGCCAGCGCTGCCAGTTCCACGTATACGGGACTTGCACCTTCCGTGACCAGACATATTTCGACACGTTCCGGTTTTCTACCAATCGTCAGGGCGATGGTACGTCCCATCCAGTCTTATTCAGGCATTCCCAGCCTTAATCAGACCTCAGCTCCGCCTCTTGGCCGCGATCTTTTCACATACGACCAACTCGCTGGCCATTTCGATGCTGCGTTCAAGCGTAATCAGGCCCTTCACGACCTTCGGCTGTCCCAGATCAAGGCTAGCCTTGCCCGTATTACAGACCTCAACGTCTTGAAGGAACACTTGCTCATCTGCGAGCGCGGGAACTGGGCCGACGAGGTTACCACGATGATCGTTGAGCGCCAGATTGAGATTATGCACCCCGCTCCCCAACGTAGGCAGGTTTGGTTCGGTCGCTAGTTACTTAGAATATGGCCTGATTAAGGGTTCCTCGATCTTGTTTCCAAGTAGTCAAGTCCCTATCCTTAATCAATCCAATTCCAGCTGCCGCGTTAAAACGCTACTGTCTTAACCAAGGGGACCAGGCTCTTAATCTCATATCCCAAATGCGCTTCCATTCTCTGCGAGAAGAACACGCATTCTTCGTTCTTCAAGATCATCCTGTACGCCTCATTTTCCTTCCCAGGGGGTCTTACTCCTTAAACACCCCTTTGTTCAGCCGACTTTCGCCTGCAACAATTGCGTCAAAAGGGGGCGTCCCTGTGCATTCAATATGTGGGGTCGGGCTTGTGGCCACTGCGAGGAAAGACTCTTATCCAACTGTACTTTCCGCTGGTACCACCACTGGGCTGTGTTCTATCACTCCCCAGAGTTTAACCGCTTTCGTAAGTGTGAATAATCACCCCTCGCAGGTCCCAGCTTATTCAGCCAAGCGCGCCGTACCGGCCGCTCGCTCTTCCTCTTTTCGCAATTGCTGCCCCTGATCCCTTCATTAATGGAGCGGATCTGGGAGCATTATCACAAGGAAAACTGCAGTCTGGTTAAGCGCCTGATTAACTCTGGCACTACTCCCGGAGAGCTCTCAGCCCTACAGTCCTTGTTTATTAGCGAGGACTATTCTCCCTCTGCAAGATTCTGGCTTTCGCAGCGTAGGCGGGCAGTCAGCCTTGAGGCGTTATCAGGGACTTCTTTATTCCCTTGAAGCCCCTTAATCACCGTAGTTAGAGTTCAGCAACTTTTGTTTCATTCCGTCCCCTGCCTTGGCAGGTTGTTTAATGGAAACTTGGCTGCCCTCCCAACCGTTCCGTGATTAAGCGGCTCCTTGGTTTCAGGAGACGACTTTTATTATAGCCATCCTTGATTAAGCCCAAGTCCAACGTCCGTAATGCCTCTGCTTGATTTCGCACCGAACTTTGCTGCTTCTATTCCACCCGACTTAGTTCACAAGGCTTCCCCCGAGATCATGGCCGAGTTCAGTATCATGTGTAAGGAGCGCAAGGCGAGTATTGCGCCTTGGTCCCTTAAACATCCGAACTGAAACCATTGCTCCAGCCGACGAAGCCTTGCAACCACTGCACTGAGAGTGGCACTGAGTGCACTCCTACCCATATGGGAGGCAGCTGCGTCGAGTGTACTCTCCAGCTTAGTCCGACTTGCGAGTACGCGAGCCTTTCTTGGTTCTTTGCTACCCATCGCAAGGAGCTTTCAGCGTTCTCCGCCCTTGCTGGTACGTCCCTTTCATCATTTCTAGCCCGATAGCCTTAATCATGAATTATCGCAGCCAACAAACCCGACTTCGCCAAGGCGGTGAAGTGGGACAAGTGGAACCAGCTTATGCCCTACGCGCAGGAGATCGTCTCCAAGCAGGTCTACGAAGAGTTCGCGTCCTTTGCTCAGGCGTATCACCACGTCCTCTCGAAACTCTCAGTCAACATCTTGCAGGACATCCGCATTATCGTCGTCGCCAATACGACTTCGCTGTCCTTGCTTCGTACCGTAATCGACGGCGCGATTATTGCTGCCAAGGCCCGCGAGTCCAAGGCTCGAGAGGCCAGGATCGTATCCAGCCGCCTTCCGCAGGGTGTTACTATCCCTACTCAGGACGTCGTGGATAGGTTCCGCGCCAACCTCGGTGCCGCCGGTCACCGCGTCCTGGAGAACGCCTCCGTTCATTCGTCTGTTGGCGCGATTATCGACCCAGGCGCCAGAGTTATCGTTGGGATTGACAATATTGCCAAGTTGCTCAAAAACAGTGAGACTCCCCACAGTCTCTGGGTTGGTTCAGCTGCTAATCTGGCCGCCATTGGAGTTCCTGTTGACGCTCCCGGACCGTCCGACCAGTCCATCGCCGCTACTCGCGACTTCCTCATGAAGCCTTCCGAGGCGGTTGGGAAGGCTCTTTCCCCGAGCTCTTCCACCGATAGCCTTCCCGACCTTATCCCGGTGTCGTCCCCTGGTTCTCCTACTTCCACTACGTACGAGATGTTGTACCAGGATCTCACTTCTGATAGCAACAATCTCTCCCGTCGTTACTGATTTCTAGACTTCGTAACTAGTTACTAGTCCAAATACCCATGTAACCCTCCGTATGACTTCTGAATGCAATTGCTTCTGAAGCGAACTTGAGTGAGTCTCAACTACTTCTCCAGACGTAATCTGTCAATCATCCGTCAAGCCTTGATTTAGGATCAAATCCTTAATCAGGCAGGATCCGACTGTTATATTCTTGGCCGATCAATTATATTGAACCGGTTGCGAACAGCCTGAAATCCTTATTAACGTCCTGGCCGCCGACATCTCCTTGATTAGGGCCCCTAGCGCTATTTTAGCCATAAAAATATATGTCTTATTATAGGCTCGGCTCCAGGTTGTCCCTTTGTCAGGTTTCATCCTGAAGGTTCCTTAATCAGATCTGTTCTCGCATTGGCCAGGCTCTTTGATTTCTCTTCGAGCGTAGATATCCTTGGCGCTCCGTTGCAGCGGCTCGCTCCTAGGTGTGGTGATTAAGGCAAGAGGATAGATCAGACTGTGATTAAGCTAGGAAATTTGTAAAATTTTCCGGCTCGCCCAGTCCTCCCCCATTCTTGAAACACCAACTGCCCTCAGTTGCTCGTCCTGTTTCCAAGCTACCAGGAATGTATAAAGCGTACGCTTATTATACACCCTACGTCTCTTTAACAAGTTTATATCCCTTGACTTTCTCTATGCCGCCCGTTGTTCTCGAGCCTAAACACATGTCTTATCAGGCGCTTCACCCCGATCCCGAGGAATACGTCCCTCCTCCTGAGGTTCAGCAAGAATGGCGCAAGGTCAACGATCAGGTTTCTCTCCTGATGGCGTGCAATTTTCCGACGCACGCAAAGCAGCTTGCCCTGTTCAACGAGACGGGGACCATCATGGTACGCCGTAGTGTCTTAATCAGAGTTTCCCTCTTGTTAATCACATTCTCTTTTTGAACAGGCCAGCCTCTTCCCGTACGCGGCGTTGATCGCCACTGAGACGCCCATCTACGAGGCCTTCTGCCGTTTCGCCAACAAGTTTCGCGCATTCTGGGTTCCCCAAGGCCGTCAGGACCCTCCTACGCCGGTTAAGGATGTGCTCCTCTTCATCGAGGACCTCCTGAAGCTCCGCAACCGTGCCAAGGTCAACAAGACCACCGCCGAGAGAATCGCCGGGGAGAAACACCGTGCGGAAAAGGAGGACGCGCTAATGGAGGTCCAGGCGACTAAGAAGGTGCGCCCATTTTTATCCTATCATCTTCTTGCTTTTGCTTACTTCTACCATTTAAGGTTAAGAAGAGCAAGAAAGGCAAGGCGCCCAAGGAGGACGCCGACGACGGCGAATCCGTTATCGCAGATGTAGATACCCACATGGACGACGTCTCCACTTCCCAGGTATTAATCCGTCTTTTTTGATATAAATCTTTTACAATCCTGTGTTAACCAATTACTTGATTAAGCAGGACTCTAACGACGCGGACATCCAGTCCATCGATGGCGAGGCGTTTATGGCCGAGATTCAAGACCAGGAAGAGCGCCGTACCTCTGCCAAGACTAAAGCGTCTGGCAAGACGGTTAGTTGCTCCCCCATTCTTTTGCTCTTATCTTAAACGCTTGTTTTCTTCTTTGTTTTCAGTCCAAGGCGTCGAAGGGAAAGGTTGGGAGAGCCGAAACTGTACGCATCCCTTATGCTCGGGTTAGCCGCCTTGATTTCCAGTCCAATGCTTACGCAAAGGCCATGAAGATCGTCGAGAAGACCAACCCAACCAGGCTGCGCAAGTTGCTGCCGAACCCAACTCCGTTCGTCGCAAGCGCCGTCGTGCGAACTCGTTCGTCGAAGCTGACCCTGATTCACAGGGTGCGTTATTCGGCAAGCAAGCTCGTTCATATGATTAACCATGCCCTCTGGGCAGGTATGGCCACTGACCCGCCTATCCGTTCGGCCGCAATCAGGGCTGTTATCGACCAGGCCTCCAGGCTTATTCAGGATGGCCAGGGTCATCTCTCCAACGAGGCCCTTATCCGCCAGGAGTACGAAAATCGTTCCGAGTACAACGTCACCATTCACCGCCTCGAGCACCACTTGACCATCGCCAAGCTTCTGTACGCCGAGCAGGAACGTCTCGTCGCCCTTATGCACGAGCGCAAGGTTTCTCCGGTGGCTGAGTTGCCGTCGGTGTAGTAGGTGAAGTTTCTCAGCCTCCGACTACCCAATTTCTGATTATTAAGGCAGTGACGAAGAATTGCTCCCGCCCTGGCTCCTTTCAGAAGAAGATATCGATGCTCTCCCTTCTCCTACTGCTTCCGAGTACGAGGAAGCGTTTTCCACACTCCAACGTTACGGTCTCGTTCCCCAGGGAATCCAATCACCCGCTACAGTAGTAGCAGACTATGCCGTGTCCCCTTAAACTACCATCTCTTTTGTCCAACTCTAAACACGATCTTTCCGAATATACCGTTTGCCGTTGATTAACCCAAGTGTCGAGTGATTATCCACCAGTTGGTAGAAATCACGTCTTCGTGTGCTTAGAGCGCCTCGATAGCGAGAGCGAAAGAGACCATTTTGGATGGAGATTCGAACGAAGAATAGGGCATATAAATATATAAATGACCGGTTTATATTACTGCGAGCACGCTGAAGGATCACGTTCGACCTCGCATGGCGAGAAGCCTGTAGCTAACGTTAGAGATATCTTCCCGTCTTGACTTCAATTGAGAGTCTGTGGCTGTGGATGATGCCCATGCGGATCCAGGCGAGGATGCATTACAAAGGAGGCGGTCGTAGGTCTTCAAGTTCTTTACACAGCCAGCGATCGCGCAACAATCTGAGGCTGGGAGTAGTAGAGGTTCATTCATCCGCCAGCATCCCCAAGCAACCAGCCAGCAGAGGTTGATGAACTCGATCGGGATCTATTTCGGCGAGCCGATAGCTCCAGGTGCCAGGAGTGCAAAGAGGTGGGTTCAAGATCGTGGTAAGTAACAAGAAAGGAGTGCCATCGGCTTGCGCTTGTTATGGCTGATCCCGATTGATCCTGCTTCTTCCGCTCATGAGGTCACTCTTGCGTCTGCGAGAAGGGAGGGCGGATCATTAGTCCGAGTCCGATGGTGGCCGCGGCGGTGCACATCCTTCATCATAGCTCAAGCTGTCCTCGCCGGCCCCCTAAGTAGCGCTCGCCATTGTAGATGACCTCGAGATTCTCCGAGACTCGCTCGGGATGCAGGTCCCATACACGGGTGGCACTCACGTCGTCAAACCGGAAGACTTGGTTGTCTATTACGATGTCGATGAAGAGAAACACCCGAGGCTCGTCCTCGTCCTACCACCTACTTTCTTATCACCAATTGACCTTTTCTTTGCAGCCGTATTGACTTGGGAAACGCAAAAGAAGATCTAGTGGCTCTCGCTTCCGCCTGTGATCAGGCTACTTTTGGCATGGACCAGGCCGGAAAGATGGACCTCGCCAAATTCGCAGCCCGACTTGACGTTGTCGCCTCTGGGCTGGTCGACGCAATCAGCCTAGATATTCTTCAAGGCCAAACGACGGATGGTGACAAGGTGCTCAGGGCTGAGTTGTACAAACTCAACGTCTATGGTTAGTCAGAGATTTTATGTTTGTGCTCTGAAATAAGATAACATGTGCATCGCAGGACCTAGGTCGTTCTTCAAGGCCACAAAGATACTCCTCGCGGTGACACGATGATCGGATCCCCCATATTCCCGACAGCGCACACGGACGGCGCCCTCACTCTGGGGCGACGTGAACATTCGACTCCGCGGCGGAACTTTCTGCGCCCGGTGAAATGCTTGCTCGGTGTCTACAACAGCAGTACTAGTTTAATCAAGACCCAACGAGCAGAATGCGAGTTGCTTGATTAAGGCAAAAACGCAACTACTAACCAAATCCTAACTACTTTCCCCTTGAATGGTTTAGACTGTGCCGCCGAGTACGGGTCTTTTGAACGCTTTAAGAAGGTTCAAGGAGCACAGATAATCCAACAGAGGTTGCGAGGAACAAGCCTGTTTTTAAGAGGTCTAGTCCGAAGTGCAAGGTTGATTTAGAGTATTAGACCTCTTTGAGCAATGCCAAACGAGTGCCTAAGCCAACAAATCGAGTTTTAAAAGCTTTAGAAGCTTGAGCCAACAATCCCAATCCTAACAAGGTGCCGTGTTCTCCAAATCCCAAATAATAAGCCTTCCAAGGCTACTGTAGTGCGGTGCCGTGTTCTCAATCCTAATAAGCTCTCTCTAGCTTCTTAACCGTTTCCAATCCCAAGATCCCGATCCAACAATTGATATTAAGTTACTCGTGCAGACGAAACAAAACTTCTTAACGAAGTCAGTCCTGGGTGACAAGTCCCGAATCTCCGTCGTTTATCAAGCAATACCCGGTAAAGGCTAATGCTCTTAGTGACAGAAAGTTCAGTGCCTATCCATGCCAAAAACCTCCTCCTTATATACTGTACAATTACGCTTACAATACGATGATTAGTCTACTGGCTGGTATATGAGTAAGGCGTCCGTAGTTAATCACGTGTGGGTAAATATATAGGATCCTCGTGTGTCGACCCCTTAATGCTTGAGTGTGTCCGGTGTGACTGCTCCTTGTTCGATCATGTAGACAGTCTCATCTTCTATCCTCTTGTCCCCCGTTCAGGACCTTCAGTTTTAGGTAGACGTAGGTACTGGCTTTGGGCCAGTACCTTAATCAGCCCAAACCGCCAAGTGGTTGTGGAGATATGCGAGTTACCGTCCGGGTCTGGCTCAAGTAACCAAATCAGGATGGCAACAATGATCGGATAGTTGATAAGCGAAGTTCAACCACAGCCGGGGTAACCGGTTACTGTTAAACCCGAATCACCTGACCCGTCGCGCAAGGCTCCCTCTGTAAATCAAGCACAACAAAGTACTTGAATGTTTAACCAAGACCCCACAGTGGCGCCCCGGATCATCAGAGAGGATGATTAATATTGCCCATGTTGTTTGTAGGCCCCGCGATGCCTTGATTAAGCAGCGATGCTTAATCTTGGCAATTAAACCCTTAATCATGGATGTCAACCAGTATGAACTTTCCAGTTGATGCATCCCAGGCGGACTTGATTAAGGTCCTCATGCAGGATAAAGCCCTGATTAGCCATATAGGACTTATGCTAATCCTTTGGAGCAGCGCGCCACGTGATTAAGGTAGAAATCGGCAAATTCCTTGCTATTTCACCCATGGTCCGTTTCACGGCTTATCACCTCCCCCATTCTTTGCTATTGACCGTCCCCGGTCAACCTTTCTCTGATTTTCCCTTGACCCCATTGTGTTGTCCTTAATTAAACAGGTTCAAGAACTGAGTTCCTTTTGACCCGTGAAACCATTTATCCCATTTAAGACCCAACCGCCGGCTCGTTTGCACGAGCAATTGATAGGCCCCATTGTATGCTTCTAATGAGCACTGCCACAAGTTTGACGTGATCGGCATCAAGACTTCTTGGCGGAACCAAAAGTTGTCTCTGACCCCTAATCACACTACCCTTGCTCCTCCCTTCACCAGTTACAGCCCAAATTCCTTAATCAGAACACCCTGGCGACTTAGAAAGCCGCGAGGATACTCTAATCTGGTCCCTGTGCCTTCCTGACTCGAGGTTCGTTTCAATTTTCCATATTTGGACGTAACGTCACTGGATTTTGCAGGGACTGCTAATTTTGGCGCCGCGACAAAACTCAATCTTGGTTTCGAGAAGTCCTCTTAATTAGAAGCCTTCTCGACCCCGCGTTTCAGTTTGCCGGCCGCGGCTCCGCAGCCTCCCATATAATTCCCAAGTCGCCGTCTCGACTCCAAATTTTCTCGCCCTCTCTTCCACTATCCCTGGTGCTCGTCACCATGCATAGCGAAGCTCCTCATCGCATCTGGGCTCCTTGGAATCACCCCGCCTCAAACGCCCTCAGCGAGTACCTAATCGGCACGAAGTTGTTGGAGGACGACATCGCCGTTCGAAAGGCGTTGCTCGACGCGCTGCCTATCCTGGTGGGTACCGTCTTCCCACTCCCTATGCCGTCTCCCTGACCCACTAGTGGCCCTCCCCAGCAATATCACTATGTGTCCTTCATCATACCGGACGAACCGTTGCCACTCGACTTCCTGTCTTTCATCGCAGCTATCAACGACGTCTTCTACTTCCTGGACGTCGTCCCGCAGACCTGGACCCGCTATCTGTTCGATCCTTCTGACGAGGAGGCGGACAAGGTGTGTCCCTTTTTCCCCTTGCCGTCATAAAATTCTTACAGATCCGTCCCAGCTCTCGGTCCTGCCCCTCGACTTTCAGATTCCCGAGCTCGACTACCCGAACTTCACCAAGGCGGCACGCGACTGGTCAATGGATCCGCACTACAGCATTCGAGACGCCGCTCCAGCCGCCGCTGACCGCAAGCCCGACTATAGCTTATTCGCCACGCCCGCGCCTTCGCCCCAAAAGCGCACATTTACCCGGATTAAGGGTCCCTCGGGTACGGCCAGCGGAGTGGGCCCTGTTACAGGGTCTACTTTGTTGTCCGTACCCGCTGCGCAGACTGCTCCGCCGCGCGAGACTCTGCTGGAGGCCGCGGTGAAGGCCGAACCGATGTACCCGAGGGCGTCTACCTCCAACAACGCCGAGGTAGTCGTCCCGCACATCCACGACTTGTCGTCGGATATGCCAGCGACTCCGCAGACCCGCTCTCGTCGTAACATCGCGCCCCCTCCCTCAAAAGATCTCCCAGCGTAAGCCGTTCACCTCTTCCCTTCTTGATCAAGCTAAACGTGTCCTTAATCAGGGACACTAGACGCCCCGCCAAGCGCAAGGCTTCGAACGAGTCGATTGCCAGCGCAAATGCACCGCTTCCCGTCGTAAGTTCCCTTTCCTCTGACTCGTTAACCGACCTGACCCACCCCTTTTCTAGACGTCCGCCAAGAAAAAGCGTAAAGGTGTGGCTGGCAAGCGTGCCAAAAGCGAGGCCACCGTCCACGATGTCTCTGATGACGAGGTAAAGCCTGCCATAGATATGTTTCCACGCTTTTACTCATACCATGTGCAGCCCGAGGAAAATGCAGATACGAAGTCCAAGGCCGGGGCGAGATCCAATGTCGTGGTCGTTCCACGCCGCAAGAACGCCGCCCAGTCTCAAAAACTCGAGCTCGACGACGTGGTCGACACCGACCGTCTTTCTGACCAGATCCTCAAGTTCCTGAACGAGAGAGTTAAAAAGGGAGCGCCCCGCGACTCCAAAGGTGCGTTTCTTCGCCCCTCTTTCCCCTCCGCCAGCCTCACTACAGTCTCAGTGGACCTCGACTTCCACGACCTGGACGGTAACCTCCCGTGGACCGACCAGAAGGCGTACCTTTGGGGACTGCGCATCCGCGGGACCCCCGTGCACTTTTATTCGCACCTCATGCCTTACTCCGGCGCGCGCAAGACCACCGAGGGGTACAAGTCCCGTTTCGAAGCCATCCCAAAAATCCCTTCTACCATCGTGGAAGAGGTGGATTTTTCGGAGGCCGGAATCGTAAGTGCTTCCTCCCAGCTGTCTTAATCACGCTGACTTTAATCATAGCCCGACACCGCTTGCATTCAATGCATCCTGCTGGCATTGCGAGCAACTCATGCCGAGCTTCGCCAACCGTGATAAGCGCAGCCACGTGCTTGGCGAACGCGGTTGGTCACGAGCCTAGGATCGATCTCCTGCAGGATCGAGTCGGCGCTCCTCGCTGAGTTTAGAATCTTTTGGTAAACAAGGATAAAACAGAAGGCGGATTCTACAGGAGTGAGAGTAAGTGAACGGAGAAAAAACAAACAAACAAACACACCACGAACCACTGTGCGTGAGGCATTTCCAAGTGTCTAGGCCCGCACCCGCTCGACAGTCTCATGTTTCGACTCTTTTGCAAGTCAGGGATACAGGAGTAGCGGAGTGTGATTGAATAGCTCAGATTGAGCACGAGCGCGAGGTGGTAGTTGTCCAAACCCTCAGCTGTGTTTGCCTGGACGATGGCAGATAGCAACAGGCCAAAGGCGGTAAGGAGAATGTTAGTCGACCGATCCTGGACGAACTCGTGCTCGCTGTTGCTGATTTTTCCGTCGTTGAACAGAGCGACGGCGGGGTGTTATTCTATGTGTACCGTTCCTTTAGACAACTTCCAAGTCATTACCATACACCCATGAGGCCCGATTCCGCACATGGCCCCTTATATGTTCCATCGGAGTGCGGTCTATATCATTCCACTCCACAGTGTTGGTGTCCCCGCTAGCAACATCACCGACTGCCATGCCGTCGGTGTCCGCGACCTCGCGCATGTTGAGTATCAGGCGAGCGGTAAGGACCGCAGAGAGACTGAGGGAGGTGGAGGTGAAAATGAGGTGATTAGATAGCATGGACACGGGACTCACGCGCTCATCAACCATGCAAAACTGCCCGCTAAGAAGGGCTTTCCATATTAAATCAGGCTCAAGTTTCGGGATAAATCAGCGAAAGTTCAAGTGAAAACTTAGCTCTATGCGCTCGGAGGATAACTCGGTACGCAGGTGTTCGCTCAGACTCGAAAGTGTAGGGAGGGAGTGGTGCCTCCCTTCGTAACAAACCAGGGAATATATACATAAGGGGGCGGCTGCTCGCGTACTCCCGCGACACCGGAGCCCGCAAGCGAGACATGAAACAGATGAAAGTAAATGTACCTAGATTGTCCGTGATAAATCCGTAGCTAAGTCACTGACTGAGAACATACACTCGGCCTGAGTGCAATTTGGCCATTTTTACTGGTCAGGCTGAGTGTATCAGACACTCGGTTTGAGTGATTTCATACAGGGTTAAAAAAAATTATATACCGATAACGCACAAGGTGGTCGGCGGCCTACGGCCGCCTCCCCCTTTCTTTCCGAAGGTTTCCGAGACCACCGACGACGACCACAAATTTGAAATATGATCGAATATAACCATATCCGGAGGTGCAAAAACCCAATGATTTTATAAAGAGTTTGATGGAATGCCGGCTGAGCATCCCCTCTGTCATCCATTGACTATTCACAGACTCGAGCCACACTGAACACGCGTACGATCATCGGTGTTAGTGTCGTAGGTGCATTCTCCAGCCCCGTATGGAGTCGGTGTTGCTCATTTACATGTGCGTCTTCCACAAGCATTGGATGAGCCGCTAAGCGAATTGCGCTGTCTTGGAATACAGGGAAAGTCTTTGATCCAGTTCAGACGTTTTATTCCGTTGGCGAATCCAATAGGGTGGGGCCAAATCGTTATGTGTTCGCTCGATTGTTCGCCCCCATTGATATCATGCGAGAGACGCTGTAGACTTCCAAGAAATTGCCATATTTGAAGATTGGTTGAAAATGGTGCTGTTAAGGGCCTGGGTGGTCGAATGCGCATCTAAATTGGGTCAATGCCGTTCGCAGATCAGGTGGAAATCGTCTACCTTCTCTTTCGCCGATGCGTCTTCCTCTGCCGTAATATCCGGACCATGGTAAAGTGGGAGTGACGGTAGAGGAAGACAGTGATCTAGGGACCTGCAATTTATCACGCGGTTTATATATCATGGCTGCATCCGGATCATAATTGTGGCCAATGCTGAAACAAGTCATACCGAACTTGGCGAGACAAGACGGCCATCACTGAATCGCGGAGGTGCCTTTTGCCTCTTGATTACCACGGAGATCGCCATGTTATTTTTTGGGGGGAGTAAACCCAACGGCGGAAGAGTTTTGAGCACTGAGGGTTTACCTCAGGGAGACCAATTCCCCCAATCGCAATATCAGGTTCTCCGGTCTTGCCGCTGCCTTAGGGGTTCATTGCAACACGTTGAGGAAACGAATGCGGGAGCTTGGAGTTCACAAAACCTTCTTCGATGCCTTGTCCGACGGTGAGCTCGACGATTTTGACCTGCGAGTACAAGAGGAAGAAGCCCAGCTCCAGGCAACAATGCGCAGAGTGACATCTCCGACACGTGCCAAATGGTGCCGAGAATTTTTTTTGTAATTTTTTCCGATTTTTCCAGCCACGAAACCGCCCAAAGAATGTGTTTGACATAATATCTCATTTTTTCCCATGGTGTTTCACTTTTTAGGCCGGAACTCCCAAAATTGTGTGTACCTCTTTGAGGCTCCAGACAAGCTCTCAATCAAAACCAAATTTCTCACTGCCACGACACACGCACCTTCCTTGGAAGACACCTAAAATAAAAGCTGCGCAAGTGGCGGAGCACGCCTAGACAAGAGGAAGCTACACAACGAGCATGAGGATCCTTGGGGGTTGTTAGCATCAGGAGCAACGTCGAAGACTCAGGGCACTCACAATGACGAGCATGGAGGTGAGTTGAAAGAAAATACTATGGTCTTCATATGCCTCAGATGTACGGTTTGAGTGTGTAGAATAATTCATTTGTATCCAATTGATGATTTGGGATGTGCCGGGGTGACCAGCATGAGTGCGAACGAGCTGTACTCATTATGGCACAAAGTGATGAACAGTCACGCATGACCAAACCAACCTCGCACACGTCATAGCTCAATTACACCCAACCACCACACCGTTGCTGCTCGTTTTCTCATGCCACCCAATCGAGAATATCACTATCATTATTCAGAGACAAAAAACCGATTTATTGGGGCGATGATCGTAGAAGAAAACATCAAAAAACACGCGGCCACCTTTGGCATACCGTACGAGACAGCACGAAAAATTTGGAAAAAATACCGAGACACGGGGTCATATGAAAATCGACCTCATAGTGGCAGACCCAAGACTATCACCCCCCGGATGGAGCATGTAGTCCATAGAAAGGCGTTGGGAGACCGGCGGAAGCTGCTCGCCGACATTGGTAACGACATCGAGCCGCCAATGCCAATCAGCAGGAAGTCGGTCGCGAAGGTGCTAGATGGGTACGGGTACCACAGGCGGGTTGGGAGGAAAGTCCAAAAGAGAGCAAGGCTCGCATGGGCACGCGAGATGAGGAACATGGACAAAGAAGGATGTGATCTGGTCCGATGAGTCCTATGTCCATTTGGACGACAAAACCGGCCGGATCTACGTGACACGCACCGCAGACGAGGAATACCTGCAAGAGCCCCTGGACGCACTCTGGCAGACTCGGAGGAAGCGCGAAGCCCTCATGATCATGACGCGTAGACAAGGTGTTCTCGTGGCGGACCGGGCCGAGCTGGATGAAAGTCTGTGACATTTTCGGGGTTGTTGAGGCACGCAAGGAACGGGGTACACCTCTCTGTGAACCCGACCCGCTGGTGGCTGCAACATTGCGTGTCCTGTCCGTCGACTTGCCTTCTTTTGTCAATGGTAGGTTTTGTGCTTTCTGTGGTGCATTAGTGTCGGATGTGGGCTAGTGCACAATATGACATTAGCAGTCTGCTGTAAATGAATAAAGGTAAACCACCTTCTCCAATTGAGCGACGGGGCGCGGGATATTCGGGGGTCCTTCAAGGGAGTCACGACCTGGGTTCACATGTGAGGTCGTCGTCCTCGCGCTGGAGACCTTGTGCTTGATAGAGAGCTGAAGGTGTGATGTCCCGCTGTCCCTCGATGGTCCTGGAGCTCCTGAGCCGACGGATACCTTCTTCGCATAGCTCTGCATGATATGCAATGGTTCCTGTCCTTCCCGTCTTTGAGGTTTCAGCCTCTGTGATCTTCGAGGAGACACATTTTCGAACTTCTCCCGTTCGTTAGCTAGGAGCTGAACGGAAGACTCCACCTTCGGCCGCCCAGCTGTACCTTTGCCGGCTTTCGACTTTTGCGCCCGCCTTGTACGAATTGGGATGTTACGAAAACATACATAGGCCGCGTTGATGTGATCATCCTCTTCAGTCTATGAGCGAGTGGTGATAGTGCAGTTGTTAGTAGTTTCCCCAGAGGAAACAGAATTATTGAGCGAAAGACATCATACATTGAGCAAGGGACATATTTTGCGTCCGCCTCGGAGCGAGCGCCGTTGATGCCAATGTGGGTGGATGGCGAGAGCAATTGATGATAGAACAGAAGGTGGTCGAATCCAAGAGGGCACAACGTGAGACGCGAATGTATCAGGATGTAATGGGGCTAAGAAGAATGGCTTGAAAATCGAGAAATCTGGGAGCTCCTGGTGGAGCTAACACAATAGTTAGTGGCAATATATATGTCATTAACCGTTCTTTAACGAAATGGCTCCTCGGCTGTGCCATTTCTCCATATGTCCATACTCCTTTCGTCTTCATCTGCTCGCACTCTGTATTTAACCCCATCCATGCTCGAATCCCTGCGCTGGTCCACACTGCCTCTTCATTTTGTATGCCCCATATGTCCTTTCTGCTTGACGGCAGCAATCTGAGGGATCGCACGGGCCCTACGCACCACGCTTCTTCGGATCTTGACTTTGAGCTGTACTGTTCTTTTTTGGTTTAGCTTCACTGCGACCATTACTGCGTCCTGCGGCACAGCGAGGTCAGATTCTAATTTATTGGTCTTTGCTCTGGCTCCTGCTGTCGCCCGCTCATTAACGAAATCCTCGTCCGGCGGTGCAATTACCCCATTCATCTCTGTACCTTTTAGGCTTTCCTCTGCGTTCGGTCTGAAGGGCGCTTCTCCTTCTCCCTTTTGTGGACCGAACGGATCCCGGGGGTTTTCAATTGAAGTTGTTCAGCTGACCTCCCTTCTTGCAATCCGCAGAGGCACGCAGCTCCCCGCAGCTAATTTCCGGCCGTGCCGCGGTTGATTTCTCACTGCGCCTCCGCATTTCCGCACTGCGGCCGCGTCACCGAGGCATATCAGTATGCACATGTTTACTATCACCTCAATTTACCATCTTTTTCTCAACTGCCACCTGTTGTGCAGCCTCCGCTCCGAGCTCACCAAATTCGGTTTGGTTTCTTCCCATGATTATTTCTGGAAGGCGCCCTAAATCACAATTTAGCCCTGATCGGCTCCGCTTCTGACGTGCCGCTCTGCGGCTCTATTCACCGGGGCCTACTTTCCGGCGCTCGGGGGCCACTCAAAAGAAGCTCGCTTCCCGATCTTCCTTTGTTCTTTTCCCCCATCATTGTCGGGCTGTCCTTACATCTTCAATGCCGTTCTCCACGCCCAGTTCTGTCCTCGATCAAGACCACAGCATCCTCAGTGTCGATGTACCCGGTGGCTGGCTCTTCAAGTTGCCCTGATCAAGCCTGGTCGCGGCCATACAGAAAAACCGAGGGCTACCACAATTTTCACTAGCAACTGGGCTTCAAGGCTCACAACACGGACTTGAATGACTGTTCTGGCATGAACCAAGTTGCTGCAAGGCGTACTGACAAGCATTTCATGTATCAAAAGTTCGAAATGCAAGACCTTGCTTCGCCACTCATAGACTCCTTGCTGCCTTCACGACCTCAAGACCTTCGAGATACCTCTCAAGACAGACAAGATGTGGAATACATCTCAAGCTGCGCATTGACAAGACGTCTCAAGATGCGGATACAATGGCTGCTGCTGGCGCCTCCGAGTCAAGACATCGACGCTGAATTCCTCAAGCCGCTCAAGAACGATGGCCTCGACGTTTTCATATTGATCGACTGCGACACGCGATGGGTAGCAGGCTGGACCTTCCTTAGTGAGAGCTCCTCTTACGCTTCTCCCTTCTTCACGTTCTCACAATTTCAAGCCACACAGAGAACAACAACTAGAGCTAGAGTGAGTCGCCGAAATACTCTGTTGGCCATTTTGCGCGACTACTACTCACGCTGCAAGGCAGAGGATCACTTTTCCCACTTCATACACCCTGTTCCGGAAAAACTTGGTTTTGAGTAGGACACCTGTAGCACTCAGAATACTGCCCCGAATGGCCTAATCTTTGGATATGTTATACACCTGATGCGGCCCTAGACAATGGTGTGTTTATTTATATTACACAAGTGCTCGGTGGACCGCAGAGCGGTCCCCCTCCCCCTTTATTGATCAGAAATGTAAAAAACCCTCAGAGAACAAATAATAAGATCAGTCGGACGGACAGAGAGACATAACTTAATTTACTATGCAAAGGGAGATGTACAGCGGTATCGATGAGGTTTAGGGCCGTGCAGTGCAATCTTGCGTAGATACCCCTAATGAAAATGGGTTATAAATTTTGCTATATTGTGTGGTCGAGTTTTCAGAGAAACTTTCTTTTCTTGCGAGGCAATAATGATGCAAGTAAGCGGCCAAAGCCATCAAAACCCGCATGAACTTCATGAAAATTTCAAAATTCTAATTGACGTGATTTGGCCAACAGCCCACACAATGCCGGCAATTCTTTTTTGCCAGTATCTCTATCTTTATAAAATTACGCCTGTCTAAAGCCTTAAAGCGGTCGGGGGACCGCTCTCCGGTCCCCCTCCGCCTTACAGAAATTCAAAAATGTAAAAATCCTGGATTTACAGGCGTTTTCACAACAAAACAGATAAGAAAATATGGAGAGACATAATTTTCATGCAAAGATCTCGAATCACTGCAAAATATTCTATGGCGCAAGCAGGTGTTCCCAAATCCCAACGCCAAAGTAAATTCAAAAGTACTTTTTGAGATCTTCCTTTAGTTCTGGCGACCAAGGTCGTTGCTGACGCAGTCGGCGTTTCTTAGTCCTTAGATAGGTACGCGGAAATGGTCATAATAGTTTTAAATTTTGCTATGCGCACATCACCAGCTGCCACCAAAATTCAGGGGCTCGCCGAGAAAAATTTTGGCATGCCCGCTTTTGTAAAATTTTCACCCGCATGTGACCAAATCCACCCAGAACTATTTTCTTAGCTCACTCAGTCTTGATTTAAATTGAAATCTTTCTAGGAGATCACACTTGTTAGAGGGACAGTAAAACTGAGGCCACAAAATTTCAAATGAAATAGTGAGTAAATTCAAGTCATTGGCGCCGGTTAAAATGCCTCTGAAAGTTTAACGCTGACATTCCAAACCAGCGCCAATAATTTACGGTTGTGTGCGCCTATAAAAGTGTACACAATATGCCAATCACCAGCCCCGGCAAACCGGAACTTGAATGAGTGTTTAAGTGGAGCTTGGCACTGTGTACACTTTTATAGGTGTGCGTGGCGCCTTTGTTTCGTTGCGTGGGAGCCATCTGTCAATGTTAGCGCCGAGGCAGTGTCTGCCAAAGTTTGTCAGATTGCTGACGTGGTGCCGGCCAAGGAATGTTGATTGGCTGTAGAGCCCTGAGCTCAAAAGCAAACAATGTGCCGAGATTTTGCACCAAAACAGTATTTTGGCCACTGTGCAATCATTTCAAGCTGGATTTTGACGGGGTCTTGCTGGGAGGATAGCCAGCGAAATTCCGGTTCAGACTGTCTCTTCAGATTTATTTTGATGGCCCTGGTGCTTTTGAAAAAGAGCTCAGGGCTCTCCATGTCAATCCAAACAAATACAGGCTGTCACCGAACAAATGCAGTCCGTCACCAAACAATGTGCCAAGATTTTGCATCAAAACAGTATTTTGGCCACTGTGCAATCATTTCAAGCCGGATTTTGACGGGGTCTTGCTGGGAAGATAGCCAGCGAAATTCCGGTTCATACTGTCTCTTCAGATTTATTTTGATGGCCCTGGTGCTTTGAAAAGGAGCTCAGGGCTCTCCATGTCAATCCAAACAAATACAGGCTGTCACCAAACAAATGCAGTCCGTCACCAAACAATGTGCCGAGATTTTGCATCAAAACAGTATTTTGGCCACTGTGCAATTGTTTCAAGACGGATTTTGACGGGGTCCTGCTGGGAGGATAGCCAGCGAAATTCCGGTTCATACTGTCTCTTCAGATTTATTTTGACGGCCCTGGTGCTTTTGAAAAGGAGCTCAGGGCTCTCCATGCCAATCCAAACAAATGCAGGGGGTGGGTCAGTCTGCCAGTGGGGAGAGAAGTTCAAGGTTGCATCGGATTTCTCCGAGTCACCTCAATCAAAGCAATAAAACCCAGATTTCAGAGCCATTTCACAAAATGGCATTACGAGGCATGTGATTCAAAATGCCATTTCGGGGCATGTGATTCAAAATGCAAAATTACAGCACTGATTGAAAAAGTTCTGTTTTGGGATGTTTTGGAAGAATTCCTGATATCTCAACGAGTTCTGCACCGATTCACATGAAACCTAGATAGAAATACTCAGCTAATTCATGCCGAATTAGTGATAAAAATAAAGTTGCAAAAATGATGTATATTCACTGACATTGGTTTAATGGGCCATTTTGTGGATGAATGCGGTTTAGAAGCATCTAGACACATCCAAATGATGTAGATTTTTGGCAGGTAAAGCTTTGATACATCCTGAAACTTGTAATAGAGTCGTAATCCTCAAAAGTTCAATCGATCATGCTTGTAAACACATCAGGACAATGAGCAATACACTGCAATCAGGAAATATTGTGAAATTTGAATCCACTGCTGAGGTCTTTACAAATCTGAATCTATTACAACTTGCAGAACATATCAGAGCCTTACCTGACAAAGGTCGAAATCATTTGGATGTGTCTAGATGCCTGTAAACTGCACTCATCCACAAAATGGCCCATTAAACCAATGTCAGTGAATATACATCATTTTTGCAACTTTCTTTCTATCACTAATTCGGCATGAATTAGCTGAGTATTTCTATCCAGGTTTCATGTGAATCGGTGCAGAACTCGTTGAGATATCGGGAATTCTTCCAAAACATCCCAGAACAGTGCTCTGGGGGACTCAGAAAAAAATTGACCCCCGGCGAACCGAGTTGTGTAATATTTCTGCATTTGGGCAATTCTCAATTTAAACCCTCTGGAATATTTTGGTTCGTCCTCGTCCAGAAGCGGAATGGGTACCATTTTTTTGCTGGAATAAGGCTCTCCGGCATCAAACGACTTCTCTCAGGGACCCACAGAGAAATTTAACCCACGTAAATTCCACAAATCTTTACAGGTTCTGGAATCATGCATGCACATCCGGCGCAGCATCCCTACGTTTTGCCGCCTCCTAGGCATAGGCTTGGCTAGGCGATCGAAGGTTCAGGTAGGTCTGCCTAGGAGCCTACGCAGAGTTTTTTTCACCTCTGCGTATCTCTGTGTAGCGAGGCCCACAATGCGGAAGGTAGCGGCGGGGCGTCATGTAAAGGACTTACCTATTTCGTGCGCGTGGCACTGTCCGTACTGCCTACACCCGTATTCCTCAGTATTGGGCGAGCATCGTGAAGGGAGGGGCATAAGAGGCCTGGAGTAGGCTTGAAGGAGGGAAGGAGGGAGACCTCCAAAGCAATTGAAGATAGAGGCTGCAGATGGAAGGGATGGGGAGCGACATGAGGGGAAAAGAGAAATGTTGTTGACGTGTATTGTCTCTTTGCCATCGGCCGCAGCTTATCTGTCGGCAAGTCTCAGGTCTGACATATTCCGGCAGTGTTGTTCCGACATCTACATCTCTCTGTATCATAACAACCAGAGTCAACTCAAGTCAGGCATGAGCAAGGAAGCGGGTCATTTGAGAAAGCGCAACATGCTCGCAAGTTCAAAAACTCAATTAGGTTCCCAGAAACATTGGGAAAATCTTCCAAAATAATATCTCCCGTAGATTACGCCCACCAGAGACCAATATATTCAAAGCAGCAGCCAAGTGTGATAAACTTTCGGTTGACATTTGTTTGGGGTCATGGTACATGCGGAGACTTCCAATGTGTCAAGCTACATCAGATTGCTACATAATATTCACGAGCAACCAAAGCCTCGAACCGAGGCGGGTACCATCACTGAACAAGTGCCCGTAACCACTGCTGTCAACTGCTCGCCATGGTGGTGTATTGCGGCAAGTGCAGAGTATTCAAAATGAATTTCAGCAAAAGGGCTTGTAGACCGGTTGCTAAACTATCTTAAAACAGTAGATGACATTTCGTTCAAACCAACAAGCAGAATAGATAGTGTGCCGATGTCCACTGGCTTTCAGTCTCTTCATTGTAACCTTACCGCACGGCTGCAAGACAATAGAGATACAGAGCCAAAACCCGGATCCGAAAAAGACCCAGATCCGAAAAAAAACCGACTTTGAGCAGCATCCGTGGGGCCTCCCAGCTGGTTTTTTTTTTGTAGTACACCTGCGAGAACTAGAGGTAATCTGGTGCAAAAAAACTGGGTCCATCCCACTGTTTTTCGAGCACAAAAAATCGAACAATTGCCAAAAATGGCCAATTTTTTATCGGTTGCGGATAAGAACCACTTCAGATTAAAAACATAATCTCTCCTGCTGGCGGCGTGTCCCGTACGGTCGGCCCCTGGGATTGCGTGAGGGAGGCATCTGTGCGTGCGTGTTAGGTGTACGGTGTGCTAGACGTCACTGTGATCTCCCATCATCGGAATTTTTCGGATCTAGGTCCATCTCGGAATTCGGCCAAATAAGTAAAGGCGCCGTGCGATCCGGCGGCTTCATCAAAAATTGTGAAAATATTTGAGGGTAAATTACAGACTATATATTGTACCCTAGCACACTTGGACTTTTGAAATTACCTCTCACAGCCATACAAAAGGGGGTCAACTTTTTTTTTTCGGATCCGGGTTTTGGCTCTGTATCATTTACGGCTGTTTGCACATGTAATGACACTCATCAATTTTGATGAAGAAGAAGCAGCGCGCACTCTCCCTCTTGTACTTAACGCTCATTGCAAGCTCAAATCTTGGTCGATTCGTATAATTTTAGGTTCTGAAGCGTTTTGGCAGGGCTATTCAACCGGCCCACGCATTAACCCTAATTCACGCTTTTACTTTTGGCCAAATTCGGCGATGCATAGATATGACCTGGGTGTCATCGTCATAGATTCATGCAATGCAACCCTTTGAGTGAACGAAATTGAACTTGGACATCGTCAAGACCTCGGTAATCTCCGCTCACGCGAAGCTCCGAAGGATTGTAGCTAGTGTGCAGCGACTTACTCATGCATTTGCTTCCCTTTACGCACCGTAACTTGGTCGTACTTTCCGAAACTTTACTTTACTCGAGTCAGCTTACCGGTACTCAAGTTAATTTGGGCGACCGAGCGGGATCAACCCAAGTAACTTGAAGAACCAAAGTTACGTTGGGAATTATATATGTCAATGTATATTTAGAGGACACCGAGGCACGGAAACGGACTGGAATGACTACTCACGACGCCAGACGGAACCAAATAGTACGTGCGCCGTGTGATTACACTGTTCAGTTCGCTTTTGAGTTCCAGCTTCCCGAATTCTCTGGAGGACGTTCGGTGATTCCGGGGCGGACCTAGGTTCAGAAAAATTGAACCAAATTCACCGTTCGGTCGTAAAACTATGTTTGATAGATCCTTGTCTAGGTTGAACAATTGCATCGTGTATTGGAAATTATACATTAGGGCATTGTACTATCAAGGAAATCGCAAAAAGTAGCAAGATCTAGAAGCCACTTAGCGAAATTCTGAACAGAGATGAGACCTAGACTTACTAGTTCAAAGCGGGACAGTTTATTTCGACGAGGTGTCCATGTTGGAGGTATCCAGGGCGCCGGGACGTTTGGAAGAACCCGCACCAGCATTAGAAATAGATGCAAACCAAACGGCAAATCCCGCGCCTTGTCAATTTCAAACCGCGCCGGGGTGTTTGCCGAGACATGCACCAGACCAGCAAATTCCATCGCATGAGCTCATTTGAAGCCCGGTTTAAATCTGCCTGGCTGGGTGATAGCCAGCGAAATTTCAAGCAGGACTGTCGGTTCAGATGTCCTTCTCCTGTGCTCCGGAGGATTCAGAGGGATTGCATCCTTAATTAAACAGATGCAAAGCAAACGGCAAATCCCGCGCCGTGTTAATTTCAAATCGCGCCAGTGTTTGCCGAGCGTTACACATAGTTCGACGATTATGCTTCGCTGGACGTTCATCCTGGTGCACCCTTTCCTCCCTAATTTGCTGAATCGCAGTCCGCAGACCGGGTATTACAAGACTCCACATTTCCATGGATGACTTCTTTTTTTTGGGGGGGGATTATATATTGTTATCCTTACATAATATGATAATCCTACGAGATGCCGTCCGAGCACACAATCTTTCCAGGGGGTCGATCGCACAAGACGCTGGCAAACCGTGGACTGGCCGGCCGCCTGTATGGCAGGACGTCTGGTTGAAACCACGTCAAGCACTAGAATTTCTTTTTCTTCCTCTTATTCTTCTTCCTGTTTGCTTTCAAGGGCGGCACGTTCCTCCCCAGTAAGAAGATGTTGTACAAAGGTTTCTTGCTCACGGACGATCAACATTAGTCAAAGGAAGACAAGGAAGACCTGCACAAAGAATCTTCATCGGACGCCTCCATCGCCTCCGGGCTCGCGACAAACTTGTTGGAATCAAGTAGACAGTCCCATATTAGCAATGAACCCATTGGAAAACGTGCGGGGAATTCTTCGCTAGCTGGCTTGCAGATGTTGGGAAACGGCCTCTGCGAGCCCAGGGTTTGCCGCGCGGCACCATCGGTTTTAATCGGTCTACCGACCGATATGGGATCACCGTTGGCATGGCGGGGTTGCCTTCCGAGTCTCTTACAGTCTGAGCAATTTGACTGGCGTAGGGGCAGAGGACGCATATCGTGCTCTCCAATAGCTCAACAGAATCCTGTAATAGCTGGACCAATCGAGCGTATAACTCGATCCTCCCTTTGTGTCCAATATACAAATTCTTCCCGGGAGCCGGAAATTGGGATTCCAACTGGTTGATAGTAGTGTACTAATCCGACCAACTGTTCACGGGGCCTCACCCGTCACCAAGAGTGTTCACTGGGTAAGGTGTTTATTCCTCGGCAATCACGGGAAAATACCATATATGGCAGTCCGGCGAATGCCGGACCGAAAATTTCCGCGTTTTTTCGGTGTTTTGGGGCCAAAAATCGGGATGTCACCGTCACCTCTACCAAAAGTGTTCAGTTCAAGGATGACCATCCCCCGTCACCTGAACACTTGGTCGGACGCGGAGGGATACAATATATTTGTGTGGCTGAGATCAGCAACGTGGACGTCGAACGACGTGGCAGCTTGCTGTTCTCTTCCACCATATCCACCTCCGCGACCCGCTGCAAACTGCCGCTTTCTTCCTCTGTGAATCCTCTCTCCGAGCCTCTCTTGATTGGATCTTGACTTGTGGATCCCTGCTCCTCATTCTAGCTTCGAGATTTTCGATTTGAGACCAATTCATATCCAGCCATCTGCCACTTCAAGCCAATTTTTTCCGGCCTGCGGTTTGCCGAGGATCCTTCAAGATAATTGTAGACTCGTTGCCAGTCTCTATGTTAAGTAACAGTCACAGTAGGAACACACTGCAATTTAATTGAAGCTAATCGGGTGAAAATTGAGGGCGAAAAAAAAGTGGCGGCAGCTATGTTCGAGCAACCCTGCCGCCATTTTTTTTTTGTTCTTTCCCAATTTTTGTCCGTTGGTTCTAATTCTTCTTGCATACTACTACTAACACTGTTGCTTAACATAGAGTCTGGTAACGAGACTAAGATAATTGTGAGAAATTGCCTCTTTGTAGGTATGACCAAGGAGGGCGACCGCTTTAACATTTCTTCCTTGGGGTTAAAATGGCTGTCAATCACACCAGCGAGTCGCAGCTCGATGGGCTCGTTGAGGTCATTGAAGAGTTGTACCAGCTCCTGCACGACGGCAGCATGGCCACCGATGCCGATGTGAGGGAATGTTGGACACGGAGTTACTGATCAGCCCCGTCTTGGTAATTAATTGTCAATACCACGTTGCTCTTCGCCGCCAATTATCCGCGTTCTGATAAATGTCGTGATGGTTGGCAGGGCAGTCACGATCAGCTTGAGTGGGTCTGTAGGGAGGCAGTCTCTGGCAGTCTCAGGCAGATGCTCGGGCTTGACAGCCCAGGGAGATCGTGCCGTTGTATCAGGGTGGAGCTTCTAAAGCGGCACACGACGTTGCCGGTGTTGTCGTCATGCCTCCCTTCTCGCGTTTCACCTCCCGACGACTCCATGTCATGACTTCAAGCACCTTTTGTCCAGGGCATTACTCAAACAACAAGACCAAACTGCCAAGACCAACCAAGACGGCGATGCATTCCTGCCCATTCAATTCGCAAGACGCGATCTTTAAGCTCCTTCCTGATTTGGGGTTCCGGGTCAAGACAATCATCAAGCTCGGCCTGCTGTTCTCACCGTCAATGTATCGGCTCCTGAATCCCTCCCTTTCCTCTCTTCAAATCGAAATTCTTCACCCATCGCCCAGGCACCAACACCTTCTGACAGCTGCATGAAAGACTTGAAGACGCTCTCGCCCCTCGCACCCAAGATCCAACATGTTGTGGCCTAGGGGCAAGAAGCGAAAGCTGTGCGATGGGCTGGAGAACGAGGACCAGCAGCCAGCTGCGCCATCTCCCACTGAGAATGAGATGGCGCTGACGGCAGTGTCAAACACGCCACAACAGTCTTCTGCTTCCTACCGCCAACTTGAAGGCCCGCCGAGCGTTACATCGCACGGCGGGAGTCGAGCGCTATATCCTCTGTTCTGGACTAGGTGCAAACTCAAAATTTTAATTCGAGACACCGCGGAGCACAAACTCCAGGCATAGAAGAATAGGGCTGGCAACCGTACCGTATACGGTCACGGCCGTGCTGGATACGGCCGTGCAAGAACACGGCCGTGGGATTACGGCCCAGAAGCAATGACTTCGAATATCGGACGGTACGGTGACCGTAAAATTACGGTCGTTACGGTGATACGGTCGTGTCAGGGGCGGAAAAAATGCAACATATTGTATTAGAGTTAAGTAAGTGGCTATAGCTTGTCCCCGACGAGGTCAGTGACCGCTTTGCGCTGAAGCTTGAGTTGTGCCTTGACCAGCATGAGGCTCCGGATTGTATCTGCGTTGAGACTCGCACGACGGATCCCAATGAGATCACGGCCTCCGGAGAAGACACGCTCAACAGCAACCGCCGATCCTGAACAAGATTTAATATGTTGTGCAAGTGCGACTCGGAAACTCACCTGGGATGCAAAGAATATCCCGAACGAGCCGATACAGGTTCGGAAAGCTTTCACAGTGACTATTCCACCACATAATCGGGTCGGTGTCCCAAGGAAGAGGCTGGCTAGTCAAAGTGAAGTAATATTCAAGCTCGCTCTCCTTGTTTATACCACTCTGCTTCGCATAACGAGAGGTGAAGTTCTTCACCGGTGACCGTACATTGTCGGGAGCTGTGGTGGCTGCGGAAGAGGTAGTGTCCATCTCGGGCTGTGCGTAGTAGATCTCAAAATGGGTTTGGAGACTGGATTTGGCCAACTCTGCGGTGGCGACAAGGTCGGGGTCGTGTATGTTTCGGTTCCAAACGGCGACAGACCAGCATCAAGAATTCTCTTGAAAGACGTTCTGTACGCACCTACGATGGGAGTTACATTGATCTCCATCAGTCGAATCGATGCCGCTGGCTCGCATGTATGGTTTGGCGATGGTGCATGTCGTATCTTCGACAAGGATCGTAAACCAATTGGCAAGATCAATGAGAAAAGCGGACTTTACCGTGTTTTCACCCCGCACCCGCAACCCGCAACCGAATTCACCGGGGCTGCAAAAGAGAAAGAAGGTCACCATCATCGCAGGATTGGACATATAGCGCACGAGGCCGCGCGAAAATTGGTCAAGAAAGGACTTGTTCATGGCATTGAACTGGATGAATCCAGTGAACCTACGGTGTGCGAATCTTGTGAATTGGCCAAGATGACTCGGAAGCCTATCCAAAAATTCCGAGAAGCCAGACGTGCTGAAAATCTCGGGGATGAGATCCATTCAGATCTCTGGGGACCCGCACCAGTCCGCACTATCCACCACAAGGAGTACTATGTCAGTTCCACAGACGACAAAAGCCGATACACACGCGCCTACTTAATGGTTCATAAAGACGAGGTCATTGAACATTATTTGGCAGAAGAGGCGTGGTGGAAGACACAGATGAATGTCAAAATCAAGTGCCTGCGTTTAGATCGCGGAGGGGAATATAGGAGCAACAAATTTGAAGCTCACCTTGCAATCCAAGGCGTCGCAACATTTTCGGGGAAAAAATCGGCCAGACCCCCCTAACAATTCGACGCCTCACGGTCCACGACACTCCGGAATACAATGGTGTATCTGAACGGCTCAATCGTACCCTCTTGAATAAGGTTCGCGCTATGCTTCATGATAGCGGCCTTCCGAAATTTCTATGGGGCGAAGCTCTGATTTATGCAGTGTACTTGAAAAATCGTACCTGGACCCGCGCAATTGGCGACACAACTCCGTATGAACTGGTCTTCGGAGTGAAGCCTGTTCTGGCTGATTTGCCCCCATGGGGTTGCAAAGTCCGTGTGCATGACGAGAACGACTCCAAGCTGGATATGCGAGGGAGACTTGGTTATTGTGTGGGAATAGACGAGGAGAGTGCAGCTCACCGAATTTATTGGCCCAATCGTCGCACAGTGGGAGTTGAACGAAGTGTTAGCTTCAACTTGGAAAAAGACACTGTCATTGTTGAGAAATTGCCGCTCGAGGGGAGTGGGAACGTGTCGAGCGTCCACCTGTGCAAAATGTGCACCCTCCAGCGCCTGTTCAGTCGAGGAAATTCCCGATCTAGAGGACCAACCGCAGAACAATGTTCAAAACGAGCCACAGAACGATTTTCTTGGACTCCTCCCACATCGAAAGATCACTCCACTGCTGGCAAAGTTGGCATATGATGTCCTCAAAATATTTGACTCAGTTCCTTTACATTGCATTATGGTCCACACCTTTGTGGCCAGTAAATTACTGTGAACATTGCAATGCAACTGGCAGTAATGGCTGGGCACATTGCAATGTGGCTGCTTCTATTGGTGCTTTGGAGTACTCTGGCAACTGTCACTAGCATCGGGCTTAAGCTAATTAGCTCACTAACGAGATTCAGCACGAAAGGGATGGAAGCTCCCAAAAAGAGCTGGGTTTCGATGCAGAATGCCGGTGCTATTAAGAAAATATAATGCAGGATATCCTATCTGACCACGGGAATTCGATGAGAAAAGGGCACATAGTCATCACCAAATCGAGAAAAAACTTATTTGGCCAGGGTGAGGATCATGATTCTGTCACAATACTTGTCGGGATCACAACCGCTTCCAAGCGCTCACAACCCTCGCACAATAGTTGTGGATGCGTCGTCTGCAGCCACAATTGTTAGAACCTGCTCGGAATGGCAGACAAGCGAGTGAGTAGGTTGTTAATCTATTATGTCCATGATACTCTACATTCGGATTGTGCGCGGCCTACGTGTATACTATCGAGTTTCAAAAGTGTTGCCTCCTTCACATGCACACGCTAATTTTCCTCAAACATCCATTTAAGCTTCTAAGTCCGGATGAGATGGACTCGGCTATTTGGGCAAAGTGGCCCAATCCGAACACGCAGCCCTTGCTTTTCGAGACCATGAAGAGGTGCATGGTACACGGGCCGTGCGGAACTCTTAGTACCTTCGACGACGCTGGCGCAATGCTGTACAATTTCATTCAATTCGACATGGGTTGTGACTCCCTCCCTCGACCGAATATTGATGTGCACTCCCTGAACCAAGTCGAGAAGGGATGTAGAAAAGGAGGATGCGCGACAGAACTGGGGGAGAATTGGGTCGTGTTGGAAGGGGGAGAAAGAGTGGCGTATCATCGCGTGGAGCAAAATCATCCGTAGTGAGGAATTGCAGCGGGAGTCGCTGGCGTTGAGAACTGCCTTCCAGCGTGCCTATCATATACACTTCCTCATTTCTCGAACGGATAAGCGATTGAAGTCAATGCATTCACGACTCCAAGGACCTTTGATGCGCCTTCCTCATCGCCACAAATGCTAAACCACCCCATCTTCTCTTTATCAACTACAGAACACATACTTGCAGTGGTGTTGCCTGTCCCCGAATCTGAATGGTCAGGCCTCTAAGTTCAGAAGGCATAGGAGCTTACTGCTTACTCCCAGCCAGATCTCCAAGATCAATGTGCGGCGGCTGTAGCATGGTAGATTTGTGAGAAGAGAGAGAAACCTGCCAAGAAACATGAATTGAATTGTGGATGGGATGAACCCTCAACAGTGGATGACCGCGTTCATTGAATGATGAGTCGGATTTTAATGGTTTGGGAAAACCATACTGGCATTTCTGAGCCCATCCGCATCGGAAGCATACCCGCAATAGCCGCGCAGTCGCCCATACCGCCATTTGTAAGCCGCCGACACCTAGTGCCTCTGCGCCTCCCCGAGAGCGTAGAACTCCGCCGGAGTAACGTTGATCCATCCGCATGGCGCGATACATCGACGTGAGGAATCGACACTCAAATGCATGGGTTTATGTAATACCTGGTACAATTTGCAACTATGAAACATCTTTTCGCCGACAATCAACCCACGAACTAAAGATAAATCAGTTAACGATACGTACACCATCAAAGCCACCACACTGACCTGTTTGAACG
Organism: Mycena olivaceomarginata; assembly: GCA_029378375.1. NCBI lineage: Eukaryota > Fungi > Basidiomycota > Agaricomycetes > Agaricales > Mycenaceae > Mycena > Mycena olivaceomarginata. The sequence continues at coordinate 103,637 of JARKIC010001254.1, forward strand.
CTGCGAGGCACTGGAAGACAACCCGCCTGTTCTCCAAAGGGACCATTCCCTCCTTGAGGTACCCGTACAAGTCGGGGACAGGAGGAACGAGTTTACTGACAATAGTCGCATTCGGAGGATACTGCGCTCTGCCGATAGCAGTGACCAACTCGGAGGAGATAGGGATCTTGTAAAACGTAGGGGCAGTTCCGAACATGACGATGCCCGCGAAGACCTTGCTGGTCACTGGGGTCAATCCAACAGCCGTGCGCCGTCTGTTGTTCGCATAGTAGGCGGCAACGGCCTCTGCGATGAGTTGAGGCTCAGCGTCGTCCAACGACAAGTGACGCTAATGGTGTTCATCAATTTTTCTTAAGGATCCTTGACAGAGATCGACAACACGCACTTTGTCCTCTTGCACCAGTAAAATATAATCGTCGCCATCCATTATTACGACATCGGGTTTGGCATCGACCTTCTGCCCGCACATCATAAAACCAATCTCCAGGCGTTGGTGCACCACACGCTCAGGCTCGTCATAGTCCAACATTCGAAGAAGAAAAGCGGCAAAGTCGTCAACGGCGCTTTCTGCGGGCGGACCAGATGGAAAACGGCTGGTGGCATCCTCGAGATATCTGAAAAAGAGCCGATTTTCCTTCGAGATCTGAGCGGAAGGACGTTTGAGATTGTTCAGTAAGATGGGGTCCACCGTTGGAGCAGGTAACGGGGCTCCAAAGAAAGAGGTGGGATCGAGAGCGGAAATGGTGATATTGAGCGCATGCAACTCGTTGTCTGTCCAGTCACTACCAGATTTCGCGGAGAGGATGATCTGGGACATGGCAGGAGAACACAGAAGCGTTGGCTTGCCACGTCACACACACATCAAATCGATCGTGATGCATGATGCTCGGCCCGGGCACGTGATTATTATTATTTATTTATTTAAATGTTTTTTTGTTCTTTCCTTCCTCATTCAAACTAAAACCTGTGTCTCCGTCCCTCATGCAGGACGTTCAGTGCGAATGCGTAGTTTCAGCAGGCCTCGGCTACAACTGTTGATCCGTCCATCCGTTTGGTGGGATCGATATTATTCGTTCTTTAACGAGATGGTAGAAATGCAGTGCAATATCCCCGAATGATCTTACTCCTTTGGTCTTTCTTTGATTTTCTTACGCGCTCAGGCTCAGTCGCTTTCTGAACGGCTTCGTCTCACGGTGGCCGAGATCGATCGTCAGCTACGGACTGCGCATCAAATTCGCATGAAAGCCATTTGTCACGGCAAGTCCCGTCCGGCAACGGAGACCACGCAAGCAGCAAACTGTCTACATTTGGCCGCGCAGTTGTTTGAATTCTCTTATACAGGCCATCGTCTCTTCGGCAGCCACCCATCGTCCATCCATGTCCTGTTTCAACATTCTGGGCTTTTTCAAGCTCAAATCTGGCCGTCGAGCTTCCGTTCAGAAACCCAATAACACGCTTATGCACATTACAACACAAGAGTCTGGACCCTCGCCAATACGGCAATCTCAGCCGACCTCCGTCTCTTTTCCAGTAGCAGCACACCACTGCTCCCCGATGACACTGTGGCCTTCGCAGTCTGTACTGCACAATCTGTTTTGGCTGGGACCAGCAATTCATTGATTCTCGATGTTTTAACGTTCATCGTTCTGCCTGGTGATCCGAGTACAGATACGTATAATGTACAGTCACTGATTTCTCAGCGCCCAGCTACTCATGTCACTATTATTACAGGATCAGTTGCCTGACGACTCCACTTCCATGGTATTCAGCGTCGGCCGTGTCACCGGAAGTCCACAAATCCTCGACGACGGTCACAGCTCTCGATTGATCACACTGAGCTTAGCTGATTTCGTACGTGGGGAGACGAAGGGTTCGACAATTCAGTACGCTTTCAACGTTTCTCACGCGACTCGACTGACACGATAATTAGATGTGTTTTTGACCTTTCGACGTCTCGCTGGACCCGGGCACCCACGCCCCAGGCCAACACCAGCATTCAATTCTATGGCCTTTGCCGCGATCTCAGTCCCACCGGGCTTTTGCGCATCAAAGTTGAATCTCTCGCACTGAATACTTCGCCCAACAGCGCCGCTCCCTCGAGCGATTCACAGTCCCCGAACAATGCAGGTGTTTCCCTGCCAATTACACCAAGCAAGCGTCGGAAATTTTCCTCTCCGTCGCCTCCTTCCAGCTCGACTGCACCAGATTCGTCACCTGCCTCTGTTCCATCTGCATCTGGCTCTACTATTGTAACCCCGCCCACGCGCTTGCTTGCAGAGCCAACGTCACCTCCAGCGCCAATGCATTATAGCCAATTGTTTCAACAATATCCACAGTACCCTGGTCCATCCCCGTTTGCACCTCCATTTGTTCCCCCAATGTACTCGAAGCCCGGTTATCCCCCTTTCCCATCGCCCTTTCCCAATTATACATCTTACAACGTGAAGGGCGAACATTTGCCGACCCCGTTGCCTGCCGGTGATACATCGGGAACTGCATCTTCCATTCTGCCACCTCCTGCGGCTTCTGCCCTTGCTTCCGTCCCACCGATGGTTGGCGCTCAGCAGACTTCTGCCTTTGATCGCTCCGCGGCTGATCCGTATGCTTATCCAATGACGCAGATGTGAGTCGATGATCGTACTTAAACCACAGACTCGAATCTTACTTACCGTATCGTGCCTCAGACCCCCGAAGACACAATCTTTGAAGTACGTTCCACGGCTGTACCTCACTTGAACGCACTCACAAGTTGAACTCAGTGTTTCACCTTCAAATTTGAACGCTGTACAACCGGCGTCTTCGTCAGCTTCGTCTGCGACAACACCTTTGGTGCCAGCCACTTCAGCCGCGCAACCCACTTCCTCGACTGGATCCACCGCCTCTAAAACGGATGGACCATCAACCGCGACATCGGCAGGTGGACATGGTTTAAACCTTCGGCCTAGAAAGTAAATATATAGTGTTGATTACTCCTCCCGCTACTGTAATCCTAGCTTTTCGAATGCAAACACCCCCCACTCTCATTTGTGTACGCCATTGAAGTCCACAACTCGGGTTGTTATCGACTGTATCAATCCCTGCAAAATTCTCGCAACCGCCGTGTTCCGGAGCGGCGAACATTCATCCAGGACTGTGGTTCAGGGGTTCTAAGCGCCCACACTGTCCAAAAAAAAAGATGGTAAAACTTTTCATCCTCGCCGCAGATCTCCCCCGCAAACCGTGTACGGCAGGGTGACTCAGTCAAAAAAAACGATCTACAGATCTACATGCTTGCTGCGCCGCAAATGTGAAATGCACAGCACTTTGGTTTCGCTGCTTCATTGTCTGAGACAAAAAGATGGAGAAACTCTATCCCTGTGCCCGCTTGCACAGTCGCAGCCTTGCGGCAACAGTTTGCAATACCCCATGACCCATGCAACTTGACCCGTGATCTCAATTATGCCATAACGGCTCACCATCACTTCTTACCGACCCTGCTGCTTCGGAACCAAGGACACGGGTTCTTCCAGCCGCCTCTCAGGCTTCGATGGGATAGCCAGTGTTGCGCTCAGTACAGGCACTCCATCTATTTCAGGACCAATAATATTTTGTGTTTGAAACAGTGTGCACCCAACCGAACAAGTTCGGCGCGACTTGACATCCCTCACAGGTCCCACAGCATCATGGTTCAGGGTCTATTATAATTACGGTTTAGGCTTTGATACGGATCTTGGTTGATCGTGAAATTTTTTCAACATCTTATCTGGTAATGAACAGCCTCACGCAGCGTATCTGGGCTCTACATTCTTTAGGCGACAGCTTGCGCAGTTATTGACAACAAATGGCGTGTTGACTTTTCCCGCAGCATATGTCGGCCAAAGGTACGCGCGTACAACGCTGTGTAGCTGCGACAGGTATAAATGCTCTCTAATTACGGTTTAGGCTTTGATACGGATCTTGATTGATCGTGAAAAAATTTCAACGTCTTATCTGGTAACGAACAGCCTCACGCAGCTATCCGGGCTCTGCATTCCTTAGGCGACAGCTTGCGCAGTTATTGACAACAAATGGAGGATCTATCTCAGTGGACAGTTGAAAAAGTGAGTACCCTAGATGGCGCGCGACATCTGGGCTATCTGGATCAAAGCCTTTTCCCTGATGAAATTGTCTGAGACCAGCGTAAACACTAGCATCCCAGGAATATCCGTAGGCATGGATAGTCAACTTGATAGTGGGAAATCCGAGCCCTGTTGCCTCCTCTATGCTGAGACATTCGACACCAGCTGGATCAAGGGACCAGTATGCTGGACAGTCGAGCCATCTGAATGACGAGGGTCCAGTGTGAAGATATTTTGTTGGGCAAAGAAATAGATAACCAGATGGGTCGAGTTCTGTAGTTGCCGAAATTTGAATACTGAAAGAGATGTCTTCCACAAACACTATTTTAACAAGTTAGTGTAAAAACAAGTCCAGTGATGGGGTTAAAACCATACAATAATTCTGGAAATTGGATGTGATCTGGAGGCGGCTGAAAATGTGATTTGCTTGGCTGAGCCAAGTCTGCTGGTCAGATGTGCACCCCGCGTGTGCCACCAGAGTTCTGTCCAATACATCATGGGAGTTGCAACTTGAGTGAACATGATTAGGATAGATCACCTCCCAGACAAAGGAAAATAAATTACCGTGTCCAGCCGTTGGCCATGACCTGTCTTTGGATTGGTTTTCGGAGCACTGATTGAGTCCATTGAAAAGCTGTGTAGTAGAATGGATTTTTCCAATTGACTTGTTCGTGCAGTTCTCGCCTTGGGCATGGCCGCACATGCCGGGGCAGTGTTCTCTTTCTTCATCCTGAATATGTGCCGGTGGTGCCCTACTATTCCCTTGTACCAACGATGAGCTTTTAAGCCACACATATTGGCTTGTGGTTTATATACAGATTTGCTTTGGCTACGCACAGACAAACCACCGTTTGAATTCAGGCTGCACCTCAATTCAAGGCAATGTTCGAAAACTGCGCAGGAGCCGGTTTTTTAATGTGAGATCGAATCAAGACCGTCATAACTCACCATGGGCCTTGGGTCTTTGAATGCCAGTCCATTTGGCTTGCAAGCCAACTGGTACCAATGGCGTGCGTGGCATGCATAAAGCCACAGATACGGCTTGAACCCTGTATCCCCACCAGCCAATCAGTGTCGTATTTCGCAAGCCAGAAATTTTGCAAACCCATTCCTGAATGCGGATATCGTTAAGGTTGGTCACAGGTACACCCGCGGGTACCACCAGCTCAACCCGTACCCGTACCCGCCGAAACCGTACCCGGTGCGGGTCGGGTATAAAACCCGTGCGGGTAAACCCGCGGTTTCTCAACCACCCGCGGGTCGTCCAACCCGTCGGGTTTACCCGCCAGAATCAAGCCGAAATCAAGTGTATTTTGTGATAGTAAATTAGTACGACTACTTCTCTACAACTTCAACCTCGTTATCAGTGTTCACCTCAATTACCTCTGACACCTTGCGCTTTAACTTGGCCGGCGTGCAGGAATCAACTAGTTCCTTGATGCGAAGAAGACCTTTCCGGCCCCAGGAGCCCAGGCACATCTGACGGCGAAAGGAAGGACCTGACATGCGATTGCGAGTGAAGCCGAGCATCCTGTGGTCGAAAGCGAGGGTCCTGGTCTCGTTCTTTCTACCCCTGTGCTCGCAAGTGAAAGTCCGAGCCCACTTCTCTCCTCCATGATGGTGGCAAGTAAAATTGGCGGCAGGAGTCTCAACGTTGGTTGCCTTCTCCTGTTTTTTTTTTTTTTTTTGTCCCTGACCCGCTGTAGTATGATTCGAGAGCGAGCGACGCGAGGGCGAGATACGGACAGGATGGTAAACGACAAGAAGCGACTAGTGCTGACTGGTGCATGTAAGCGTCCACGATCGGACCGTAAGCCGGAGCTAGGTTTACACCCTCTCCGTCTCTAAAACAATGAGTATGGCCAAAAAACGAACCGCAAAAGCCCAGTCGCCAGACGAGAACTTCTTGTCTGGCTACCGGAGTTCAGTGGAATTTGAACCCTCCTTGGCCTCCCCCACTCTGACATACGCGTGACCTTCCCCATCACGAGTACTGTAGTATTTCGTTCAATTCGTAAGCCCCTTTGGGGTGTGACATCATCTTACAAATTGTACCTTTCGTACTTACGAGGCCCTGTAACAAATGTGACTTACGAAATTTTTTCGTAAGCCCGCTCTTTCGCGCGCCCAGCCCGCCGTCAACTTCCATTACATCGCCTCGGGCAACCGCTTCTTCGAACGAACTGCGGCAACAATTTCCGCATCCGTTTGGACTTTGAACTGAGCGTTTCCGACGTCGCGCTCATCCTCCAGATCAACCAAATCCTGGAGAGTCGGCATTCCGGAGGCCGAGATACGTTTGCGCTGGTGTAAATCAGCGATTGTTGCCATCAACTCCGTCTCAGCAATTGCGAGTTGCTTGGTTCGGGGAGCCTGAGCAGGGCGAGAAGGAGGTGGGGATTGAAGGCCTGCTTCAAAGTCGGCTTTCGCCTTCGTCATGACGGCGTCCACCTCCTCTGTGCTGTCGCACTCCGTGAGTTGATTCAGTGTCATTGCCCAGATGGACACTGGATGAAACTGATCACCGAGCAACGCTTGTAGGGCCTCTTCGACGACAGGGCGCTTCATAGAATCCTCGGCGTAGGCACCAACAAGTTCCCAAGCCTTGTCGTGGGTGGACGCGTTGGGATCAGTGGTTTTAGGCCTGTGAATCTCCTGAATACCCGAAGACGTAGACAGCCGATGAAAGAATGCGACTCACGGCGGTGGTATGATCCCCGAATGCTTCCAGCAGTGTTGAATGGCCTCGGCACTGACCTCTTCCCAGGTCTTCTTTGCCATGAGCATCGCCTCGAGAATATTGATGTCGTCCTCGTCGAGCCGTTGTGTATCTAGTTCAACGGCGAGAGCGACCTGTAATTCTTGGACCATTGAGGGCCTCTTTGCATTCACAATCCAAATGAGAGTGGAGCGAGCTACCCTTCTCTTTTCCTTATTCTGGACTTCCATTCGCTCCATTGCAATATCATAGGTTTCGGAAAGCTCCTCCGGTAGTTCTTTCAAAGCTTTTCGAGCGGCCCCTACCGAGAGCGTTGTACTGAGAGATTCAATGTAAAGTTTGGCCAGAAGGAACCTAGTCAGAATTTATGTGAGTTGATTTCTGACAACAAATTATCACTGCTTACATGCCATGCACAGTGCCAATGATTTTTGCCTGGATTTCCTCTCATAAGTTAGATTGCTTCTGCACATGTTTGAGCAGGTGTGGTGACAAGTCAATCTGTGCGTCGACATATTTTCGAATATCCTCTAGCCTTGGACCAATCTCTAGAGTTTCAACATTTAGAAGAGCAGGGTCTGTAAGAACATGGTGATTTGAGTGAATGCAGAGTAAATGGGAAAGAAGTACACACCGTGCCACGAAATAATAGCGGACGGAAAACGGGGCCAAGACTGACGGGGAAACTCTAAATAACGGAAAAGGTAGCAGACGAAAGCGTCAAGGACTACAACACTATCAATTCGTTGGTATGGTGGTATTGAGTGCAAGCAAATATTGGATCAAGTCTCGCTTACCTCGCTAACTGGGCTTTGATTCAGCTATGGAAATAGGGTAGCGTCGATCTGGTAGACATGTGCAATCCAACCCAGTTCGCAAAGAAATCATAATCCTGAAATTGAATCTGCGACGAATGAGTTAGACTGAAATTAGTTCCGACGAACACTAACAGGATCATGATTCTCGTCCCCCGGTTTCAGCAACCCCACCGCCAAAGACATGAAGGGTAACCTCGTCATTTTCTTTTGCCTCGGTTCCCACTAAAGGAAGGGGGCGCGCGTCTGAGAATAAACCGATCCTGAGGATCAGGAGCTGCTTTCGCAGATGGCGCAAATTTTGACGATCTCCTGTTCGATCCCTGCTGGCCCAGTCGGAGCCTAGTTTGGAGAATAGTTAATGGCACTGCATGTGGGGCAGACACGCACTGACATTGAAGACATGTTTCTCGGGCTCCTCGGATCCTGCGCTAGGTTGGGGCCCGTTCGCGTTCGCGTCCGATGTACGGCGAACATCGGACGCCTGGCTGACGCGGACGAAGCGCCGATTGTGCACTTCCTCCAAGTGTCTTAAGGCTGCCAGCACCTCAGATAATGCGAAGGGAAGTACTGTGCCAGTTCGTTCAATTAGTTAGTCTGGAGTTTATCGGGTGGGGCTTGATTGGTGATGAAGTTATTACATAATCGTCGGACTTTGAATTCTCGGTCCCTTTCCGTCTCTGCCTGAGTCGCCTTTGGAGAAAGCTTTAAGAAGCCAAAACCTTCAAAGGCAAGTATTCAACAGTTCTGTCGGGTCAGAATCCCAATTTTTGCCTCGCCATCATGGAATCCCAACACCACGAAAATGACAGCCACCAAGACTTTCACATCATTACAGTGTTCCGGCAGTAAACAGACATCGAAAGTCCATTCTTTTCCTTTCCAATTGATGGTGCGAAGCGGAATTTTGACCAAACATGCGGCAGAAACGGTGCTTTTGCGGCCATGAACTTTTGTGATTATATAATAAGGCCATCACCGATCAAACACTCACCTTAGTCAACGGACTATAACATGCGAGCTTGCGAGCACACATTTGTTATAGTGTCTGTCTACGAGAGACTATCAATTAGTAGGGTCACAGTTCACAAGCCTCAAATCGTACGAAAATTTTCGTAGGTCACAGCGTCACAAAGGGGTCATACGAAAGGTCGCTTTCAACTCGAAAATGGGCCAAAAATGACGAAAGAAAATAGCTGCAGCGGCCCTGCGGGGATCATAGACTAAAATACACCCAGTCGGAAATGATCCAGAGGGGGTAGGTGTCTTGCTTTCCTGGGATGTGCGCGCAGTGAATTGACTTGTATATCATTGCAGGAGGTGCACGGCGCAATGCCTGGACAATCTAAGTCGGAGGCATTGGGAGGGTAGTGGGATCGAAATCGGAGCTGCTGGGAACGTCCACTCCCAGATATGCCATCGCCGCGGTCTCGTTGGCGCTTGGGCGCTGGTATGGAATTTTATGAGCACACAAGGTTTACGTTGGTATCTGGCGCACTGGAAGGGGACTTGGATAGGACAATATGTATATGCCATCATCTGGAATAGGAGTATTTTGTTTGCTGTTCATTCGGAAGTGGAATGAGTGCGGATTTTTCTGAAGAATCGGGCTCGCGTGCTCGCAGGATGTCCCCGTGTGCTGAACACAAAAATTAACCATGGGCAAACTGAGTTGTGCAATATTTCCATATTTGGGAGTATTTTGCTTCCTGTTCATTCAGAAGTAGAATGGGTGCGGATTTTTCTGGGGAATTGGGTTTGTGTGCTTGAAAGGTGGCCTCTGTGTGCCGAACACAAAAATTAACCACGGGCGAACTGAGTTGTACAATATTTCCATATTTGGGAGTATTTTGCTTGTTGTTCATTCAGAGGTGCCATGAGTACAGATTCTTTCAAAAAATTGGATTTGTGTACTCAAAAGGTGTCCTCTGTGTGCTGAACACAAAAATTAACCACAGGCGAACTGAGTTGTGCAATATTTCCATATCTGGGAGTATTTTGCGGATTGTTTTGAGGAATTGGGTTCGTGTGCGCGAAAGATGTCCCCTGTGTGCTGGACACAAAAATTAACCATGAGCGAACTGAGTTGTGCAATACCCGAGTATTTCCATATTTCGCAGTATTTTGCTTGTCGTTCATTCAGAAGTGGAATGAGTGCGGATTCTTTCAAGTAATTGGGTTTGTGTGCTCAAAAAGTGTCCTCTGTGTGCTGAACACAAAAAATTAACCACGGCGAACTGAGTTGTGCAATATTTCCATATTTGGGAGTATTTTGCTTGTTGTTCATTCAGAAGTGGAATGAGTGCGGATTTTTTTTTGAGGAATTGGGTTCGTGTGCTCGAAAGATGTCCCCTGTGTGCTGAACACAAAAATTAACCATGGGCGAACTGAGTTGTGCAATACCCGAGTATTTCCATATTTCGGAGTATTTTGCTTCCTGTTCATTCAGAAGTGGAATGAGTGCGGATTTTTTCAAGGAATTGGGTTTGTGTATTGTGGAGACCGGAAGGGGTTGGGTCCAGCATGACCGTTCATACTGTCCCAAAGCCCAGTCGGAGAAGCTCTGGTCGTCGTCAATCACAGCATGAGAACTTTTAGCCTGAATTCCGCGCTGTATCCATGGATCAAAGCTTGTGGTGTGGAAGTCCGCAGGCCAATGCGTGGCAGCTCAAGCAAGTCGTAACCATCGAATGCATGCGCCACTCGCAAACAACCTTGACATCAAGAGTTTTGTCTACATTGACGATACATGTGTCGACCTCCTGAACGACATGAGCTACCATCTTCTGTATGAGGAGTTGTTCCCGCCGCCTCAAGCACTCGTGAAAGGCTTGCGGGTAGTACGATGGCCAGCCGCATGACATCGCCATGGATTCTAGCTGAATTTTCTGCAATGCTGCCGGCTTCCACCAGCAACAAGGTATATTCTGCGAATGTGTCGGCAGCTGCGTTTCACATGGGATATGAGTCATACCGTGAGTAGCAGCATCTTGAATTGTTCCCAGCGCTTCTCTGTCTTCTCCGGTGCCGAGAAGTAATTGAACAAATTGGTGCTCCATACGCAGCTCGATGGGGAGATTTTCTCCAGACGTCTCATCGAGAATACGGTTCAACTGGAAAAAAGCGCATCATTTGAACACCATTTATCCAGAATATTTCTACGAACCGTTCCCTCTAATTGCGCCATCGGCTGGAACTCGCGCTGGGCCTGGGTTTGCCTCGACCCTCATCCCATTAGAATCGCATTAGAATACAATCATAGAATGGACTACATTCTATCGGATCAGGCCAGGTAGCCGGATGATTGCCGAGTGAAGTATCGTGATATTTCAATATATATATCAATTGGTGGGAATGAATTCCTCTGGAATAATTCAGGCGCAATTAACGAAATCCGCTGGGGACTTTCGCCAGGTGAGTCTGTTGTGAAGACTGTTATACCAATTAAATTGCTTCAGGTCACACTGGTCGTTCGTTTTGGAGGCTGTACGGCCATCTGCAACTCAAGACGTCGATGTAGGGGAGAGGGAGAGTAAAGGGATGAGAAAGGAGGGCATCGTCGTCGCGCCGAATGGCTAGGTTGCGCCGTTGGCTAGCCTTCCGCGATGTTCAGTCTCAATAAAGACAAAAGGTATCCGTTAAACTCGCTGCACATTAGATTGATCTAATAATCGTACAGCTTAGTAAGAGGGAATCCCTTCTGCCAACGCAAAAACCGGTGGACACATCAAATTTGAATGAAATCCCGCCAAGTATAACGTCTGGATGATGAGATTGAGCGCCAACATAAGAGCTAGGTCAAAATTCGAACCTCCCGGTTGGCACCAGCGAGGTCGCTTGCGCTCGAGGCAATGCCGCCGCCGACGGTGAGTGACATGTGTGTGTCTCTGCGGTCGTTGGGCTCGAACGCTTGACGCAGGGCAGAAATAGGATGGCGTCTTGAGATGGAAATATCAATATCCGTCAATTCTCTTGATCGGTGGTGGGATAGAAATAACTGCGACTCGGGAGCACGTAAACCACCTAGGCGTCGGCCACGAGTACGACGGGCCCAGCTGCTCAATGACGCGGGACATGATCATGAAGGTTGCTGCCAGCAGCGGGGTAGGTGAGATGATTGTCGCGGAGATTCTGAAGGAAAGTTGTTTCGGGATGTCGTCCAAGAGAAAAAAGACTCAGATGGAACTGACTGGATTCTAAACGACGTGCTGGGAGTCGGCGAGATGGAAGACCACAGCCGGCCGGTCCACCCGAGACCAGAGAGCAGCGGTCGCGAGGAGCCACCACATGCGTACCCATACTGTGCGTCATTGAGCGCAGTTTGGTTTGAGTCGTAGCGGCTGGCCAATACTCGGCGCGAGAGCAGAGGTGGCGTGGGCCTAAGGAAGTTGTCCACAGAGCTCCACCCCGGACTTCGGTCCTTTTTCCAGATGTACGGTGTCCTTGGGCAATACTGAGGCCCCATTGAGGCCCACAGAGAGGGAGAAGGGCAGCGAAAGCGGGAGAGTAATAGAAGTGGCGGCTCAAAGGTCGTGGGAACGAATTAAAACTCCGACGATTATGTCATAAGCAGGCCACCTATTATATACACAGCGGCGCGATCAACTTCAGACTACTGTACGGGTCTGACTAGCCATGTACCACTTCTCCAAGATAGGCTCGCGCATCTGATTTCATCAGCCACCCCGGGCTTGAGATTTTCCGGGCGGAGTCTTGCCTACAAGTGTTTCTTTTGACGATACAGGAAGATCTGGAAGAGGGATTTCCATTCAAATCAAAACTGAGTGAGGTAAAAAAAATTCTTGCCTTCGATTTGCACCATGAAGTACGGTACATGCATCAAGCGGTGCAGCGTGTCTGCTTATACTCAAAAGAATCTTACATATGTTTCGATAAAAAGAAGACGCGAGGAGACCATCACCGAGATCTCCGCCGCTCAATCATCATCAATGTTGGTCCCGATTTAAGGACCGATATTATTTGAAATGTGACATGCATTCCCACAGACAGGCCTATCCTGACCCTGACGGCGCTATAGAACTGAGATTCAGGGTCAGATCGAAGACTGTCGGTCATGTCGAGATTCAGGGTCCTTGATCTCCAATCGGTAGCCCCTTGGAGCACAGCATCAGCTTTGTACAGCTTCGTACAGCTTCTTACAGCTTCGTCACAGCTTCGTTGAAATATTTAAACACTTACTTGCCGAAGACATTCCTAAGCCGTTCGCTCTATCGTGCCCGTCTGGGGTTTGTCTCTCCTCCCTAACACGCACGTCCGTGTATTACTTCTTACAGTTTATCCTTTGACCTCGATGCCGCGCCGCTCCAAACGCACCACGGCCGTCCCATCTCGTTTTGTTACTTCGAAAGAGGGCAAAACAGACAAGCGATCTTCGATCCGCCCGAAGCGCGTCAAGAAAGGCGGGGGGTCCATACCTCATCGACGGACAAGAACACTGGGAGGTGGAGAAAGTTCTGAACACCCGTAAGGCCCGGGGCCGCAAAAAGGTACTTGGCAACCCATATGTAAATTGCGTCAGCTGCTCAAGCTGGGTATTAGGTCGAGTACTATGTGAAGTGGAAGGGATACCCCACGGAGGAGAACAGCTGGGTGACCGGGGAAGACGCGAGGTACGTTTCAGAGCTCGACACCACGTTTGGGCCCCAACACGCTTCGTGCAGGTACATGCAGGATCTCATCGAGGACTTCCATGCGGTCAGCAGCGATGAGAAATAGGGTACAAACTGGAGGGCAGCCTGATGTCAATTCTGGGGGGACTGAAGTTGACAGTGACAAGCAAGTGACAAGGGTGGAAAAGAAAAGGGGGATACAGTTTCGGCAAAAAAAATGTCTCAGCGCTGTTCGGGCTCATCTCTTCACAGAATCACTTCAAATAAAACTCTGATATGAACTTCATATGAATTTGATCAGGTACTGGACAGTCTCTTGTATGGCAACACTGTCTCCACACTCTTCTATGATATCAAGGGAGCGTTTAATTGTGTCTTTCATGGGGTCGTCGTCGAGGAATTGACGTCCCTGCGTTTTTTTGCGAATTCGGTAACGAGTCTAAGGATTTGAAACTTCCCTCACCAGCAGGTTTTAGTCAGCAACTTTTTTGACCACTCTCCCAATAGCTCAAAGAACCATGCCGCATCAAGGGCGGAGGGAAGGATGCCAAGAATTCGAAAAGAAGCTCAAAAAGCCAACTTCCTTTCCATTGTATTTGTAAGTCAAGGCGGCTAAACGCACGTGAACGGCCCGATGGCAATATGCTCTACTCCGCCGATTCTTCTTTCAAGTCCCCACACCAACACCAAGTATGTGGATTCAAGCCTTCTGCCCGAATCCGCCGAGCGTTCTATTCAAAAATAGTTATACTCGTGACCAGACAAAAGGCCTGAGCCTGAGCGGTGCCGATCACCGGAATCTGCGATGGTGAGTTCGGCTCTGCTTCATCGTCTGATCGCGAGGATTGCTGATCAGAATTTTGACCTGTCTATATGTCCCCCCTCGCGCTGCAAATAGCAATCGAAGAAACTGTAGGCAGATGTGATGGGGCCGGTAAATGGGGGACGGGCCGTGAGGAACGCCCGCACAACTGGACATGATGGAGGAAGGTAATCACATGTTCCGAGCTTGAACCGTGGCTTGAGCCCGAACAGCTGTCGAGATCATGGCCGAAACTTTCCGAGCCCTCATCGCTGTGCACTCAATGACAAAGGTTTTGCTTCATGAGCATTATTCTCCTCAACCAACCCATTTTCGAACCACGGTTTTCCTGCCCTTCTTCGATTCTGTCTCTTCCGAATTTTTGGGACCGCGCTACGCGCGCCTGGTGGTTCAGTTTTCCTTGGAAAATGTTCATTTTAGGGCTTCTCCAGCCAAAATTTATCTCCGACCAATTTCGCCGCCGTCCAAAAGTAGTGATGACTAAATGATTAGTATAGAATGAATTCACATGTGAAACCGCGCCGGAGGCCCACTGGGATGTCGGAAAATGAATGGTAGACGCTAGCGGCTTTCAGAGCCGATTCTCACCTGTCCGGCAGGAGGGGGGTAATGATAGGACAAAATTCGACGGTGTGGCAGTTCTGGGGGCAATGTACACCGCCCTTGGTGCCGCAGAGGGTGCAACAGTGGACATCATTTATCGCAAAAACTGCCAGATTTCCCACGTCCTTCAATATAAAGAATTTTCGTGAATGTTTTTCTATCACTAATTGCTCCTGAATTAGCTGAGTCGATCCATCTAGTTTCCATGTGAATCGGTAAAGAACTGGGCGCTATGTAGGTATGCATTTTTCCCACCTCACTCTCTCAAAGAAAAAAACACGTGTTTATTGGTCTGACTAGAAAGTCCAGACCCCGACAGCCTCGGACACAGCCACTCTGAAACCTACGGCATGGAAAGCAGTCAGAAAGATGAAGAAAACAGTTCAGAACTCACCACAAAAGATCAAGAAAACTGGGGTGCAAGAAACAATGACCAAAAATTCATCACCTGGGAATCTAGCTTGGAACCCTCCTTCGAATGGGATCGGGCTTATTCGGATACGCCACACATATCCGTATCAAGCGCGTATGAGGACCCGAGTAAGTACAAATGTACTTACCTAACTAGTCGGGAACCGGAGGATGAGCTTGAGATAGCACCGTTTACAGTTTCCCTGGCAGGACACCCGATTTTCATACTCTCATCTCAGTCTTCGTCAGATTTCATGCTCAAAACGACATTGTGTGGAAACGACCATGTTCCGAGGGTTACGGTCCCCAGCGGGTGTATAGAAATTGTAGAAGAGTGCTTTGTAGTGTTCCCAAGCGATAGTAGCGATATTTGACTATACCAGGAGAAGTGCAAGGAGGCAGCGGCGAGAGATCGCGTGGTGAGTGAAATGATGTGTAGCGGGACATCGGTGGGATAAAAATGCTTGAACCAAGAGCCATGGATGCCCGAAATGCTTTATAACAGAATGGGTGCTGAGCTGTACGACGAGACCCAGAAAGAGCTCTGGACGGTAGGAAGTCGTGGGGGATGCCAGGAGATGTAACAGTTGTCACACCGGGTAACGCTGCCGAAGCGTCCGGACGGGCGCTTGATGGGCGCTTGACGTGCACGCTCACAGAAAATTTGACCTCGGAATTTGCGCCCCGCACTTGCGAGCAATTCTGAGGAGACAGAATTTTTCCAGACCATTAACCATACTCGCAGAGGTGAGTCGACTGGACTTTTAATCGATCTGCATAGGATGTACTATAACATCCAGGCCGAGCATTTCAACGTGAATAATCAGTACATTGATTCACGCCTTTCATCTCCCCATCCAGTCTCTCCAGTTCAGTAGCGGCGGTGGCACGCCCCACCAGGATTTATCAAGGAGCAGTTTGCCAACCATGTTGCAACGAAGTATAAATATACAGATCAGAGCAAGAGTTTGTGTGCGGACCATACTCGTGTGCAAATTCAAGCGAAGATCGGGCGATGGCTTTCACCACAGCCTTCCAACCGCGAACGTATCTTCCGGATCACGGGTATAGCGGGCAGTGGCAAGTCAACACTCTCTGCAACTGTTGTGGACAATCTTCGCAAGAAACACACACCGGTCGCAGCTCAGTTCTTCATCTCTCGCAACATCCTCGACACAAGCGAAGCAGCTCTCGGAATTTTCTCCAGCTGCCACTCGCGTCATCCATGACACATTGAAGAAGAATGGCTTCCCTTCTTCCCAGAAAGAGGAAGTAGAGGCACTTCTATTAAGTCCAATCCGGGAAATCTGCAAATCCTGTGATGTGGTCATGATTCTCATCGCTGCACTGCAGACCATCTCAATTCCAATTAAGTCCCAGTGCCATTTTCTAAGCCGCGCGAATCAAGATAAGATATCCCAGTAAGCGCCAGCTTCAAACCTGACTACATTGACCCCTGGCCTTTGACGACTAGTACTCCCCTGCTGATTTTACAAGCGATCCACCAACTAACTTTACAACAGGAATCACGAACAGGTATTCTGAACAGGCCTTGTACTCAACATTTGTACCAATAGGGCTGGTTTGGACGATAGACGGCGTCATATGAACCAGAACCGTGCCCCAGTTACTTTAATCACCACTGTCAGCAATAATGAGTGTATGCTCCCAACTAATTGTCCCAGGGAGATTTCCCAGCGTCCAAAGGGGTCAGATTTGAACGCTTCATCCACAAAACATGGGCTAGCATGGTGCTGTGGTCAGCAGAGATCCCAGGCTGACGGTGCTGTATTAAATGTCGAACTTCCCCAGCATATGCTTCATTGTTATAACGAGCTTGGATGATCGATGAACCCGCAGTATTATGGCGTGACCGAGATGTTGGTGTGATCCTCTTGCCATCCAGTAGTGCGAACTCGTAAAAATCAACGAAGGGGGATAACATCTCGGTTCCGTGAGTGGGATTCCCGCCGTAATGGACTTGAGACTTTTCTGTGTTGTAGTATGTGAAGAGTCCATAGCGGAGGATATCCTTCCGGGAGGTGAAAACCCGCTTTGACAATACTCCCGGCAACAACACGCGAGCCGTTGTGTATTTCTGTGAGAGAATATAGCTTATAGATGTAATAGGAGAAGTGCGATAGCTCACCTGCATTTGCTGCATCCTGGACCGTACCAATAGCTTCCACATTACCAGTAGCACCCAAGATTAGCTGAACGAGCTCATGCTCGGACGGTGATGATGAATTGGCGCTGGTAGAGGTTTCTAATGCAATCCTGTTCAGCTGTCGAATATGTTTCAGTTACCAGTATGATACAGCCTGCTGCCTAGAGGAACAGTGATACACACCACTGATGTTATTCGGGACGAACGGTGGAACTCTCGCATCATTGAGACTTCAAGACGACCACCGGTCCAGTTATTGCTGTTTAAGTTCTTGAGAATTTTGTTCAACCGCTCGGTCAGGAAGGCCCAAAAGCCATTTAATGGACCATATTGCACAACTTGGTCTGGGATGTGAACGGACCAGTGATGGTTGGGTTTCATGGCATCAGCCCCATAAAACTAAATTTTCCGTGAAATTTTTGAAATGAACAGACGTACCTCCAAAACTTCAGCAGGTAGTCCCGCAACAGTACCCTAACAGTGGGAAGAGTATCAATCCAAATAGAATTTCCGACTACAATCTTGAGGAAAGCAGAAAAAACGGAGAAAATTCTCATCTTCTCCTTCCTGAATACGTGGTCGCGGGGGTGTCGGCGCTTTGGGTTCAGCAGCCTTCTTGCCGCCTTTTTCCCATGTTCTCTTGTTTTTTTCGTACTCCCTCTGCAGCACAGGATATCGTTTAATTGGGGACTCATGCTCCTTCTCAGCTTCGCGGAGGAACCTCTCCCACACAACCGGTATCTCAAAGAAGTAGTAAGATCACTCTGAATTAAGTAAATGGATGTGTGAACGTACAATGATTGCCCATGGACCCGTCACTGCAAATTTATATTCGTCTGCTGTAAGTGATCCTCCGGCAGGCTCGCCGACTCGCAAAGGGAGCCGACCTGCCCAGAGCGGAGATTCAAACTTCCATAGCTACTGGTTTTACGTCCAAACCTAAGGGATTGCATTAGACACGAGTAGATGAATCAATCGGTATTTTACCAGTCGAGGGACTGCCGCCCCTTGGCGGCAAGGGGCGGCACTGGCGGCACTGGCGGCAATTTCACCGTGCCCCTGCGTGGCCATGGTTGTAGGTCATAGCTTTGAGGAAGAGGAGGATGAATGTCCGGCGATGGCGATGGGAGTTTCTGAAAGTTCAGACAATTAGCTGTATTATAATAGTTTGTACAGCTGATTTATTTTTGCGCCAGTGCCAGTCTGCAAGTGCTTTTGCAGCATGCAGCGGCACTTCCAGCGGCACTACACCGGCAGTTTGCAGCAGTTTGACTTATGGGTACATGTTGAACAGGGAAGAGTTGTAGCCAGATTGATAAACTGAAAGTTTCACCAGTTGATACCAGCCCTCTGAGCCCGCACTGTGGCGGTAGAGCGCGATTGTCAACCCCCCGGATTTCCGGACTTTGAAGCAAGCCCCTTCTGACGAAGGCGCGCGTGGCTTGTTTAGTTTTGATCTTCTGATGCGGCATCTCGCGGCTTTGTCGGAACGGGGCTTGTACCGAACCTAATAATCTGGTGCTCAGGTGGGAAGTCCTCAGTGGTGACGTGCCCCCGGTGGAGCACTCCCTGCCAAATATAGTCGTTTTATCATGCCCAGAAAAGCGTGACTTGGTATGGAGAGCAAATCAAATGCTGTCTACGACATTTCGGGACCTGTGTGGACGCATCATCGATTGATCTCAGGCTTTACCCACATCATTCCTCGCTTTCCAGCACTCTCGTTTTTTATGTACCCCCCTTCCAGCGTACACATTTTCGTACTACAAGTTCCCAGGACCCTGGATAAGCAACCAAAATTCCCGTCCCCAGAAATTTGGAATTCGGATACAATCACACCAACTATCCAGACTGAAATCGAATTGGCTGCTCTCGGCTGAGGTGTGCCTGCACTGCATCTCGGTTCGTTTACTACCAGCCTGCAATTGGATTCTGGTATGGTGAGGTCCGGAAATGCGTGCCGGCTGCAGAGGGTGCAGACAGGTTTGCACCGTCTGCCCGGTGGGTTTATTACATAGGGGCAAAGCTTCCTTCATTGAATTATGAATCGTCGCGTTTTGCTTTGCTGATGTCATCAAGGGAGGAGGCGGCTAGAGGCCGCCAATTCCCTTGTTGATCTAATGTGCACCGCCGTTTGTATGAAATGTTTGGCAGATGGTTTTGACCAAACCTTGTCAAAACATTGTCGAAGCATGGTCAAAACAAAAAGTGTCGAATCCGTCAAGGCTTTCTGAACCTGAATGTTTGAGAGATATTATCCCGAACATTTTTTTGGGGGTTTCAGGTATTTCGGCAACTTCACTTTGCTCAATCCAGTAATTCAGAATATAATAATCTAATGAACCTAATTAAACAATAAAACATGATACTAACTACATGTTGTACTCTCCGCTCTACGGGGCCATGCAATCCAGCGAGCTGCGTGTTGGTCATCCAACCGACCGGTTCTCACAACGATGCCAGTCGGCCCATGAAATGTTGAATGTTTGAGGGAGTTGCGCGAACCCCGTGGGGTGTGAGTGATGCAAGCCAGAGCTTTGACAGATCGCCCATTGTTCGATCAAAATCTTGGGCGCAAGTGCTTGCTGTACGGAAAACCCGCTGTATAACATTGTTGGGTGAGATGCAGCAGCAAACGAATGTAAGCAAAAATCGAGTATGGTGCAGGTCACCTCGTCACCGCTACCAAAATTTAGCCGCCAAATCGGCCAGAGAAATTTTTCTGAATTAAGTGTACCTCTGGAGGGATTTTAGGCATACTTTAGAATGTATTATGGACTTTAATTTCAATACAATACGCGCATGGCGCCAAATTGGCGAGCAACTTTTTTTTTGCTCACTCAGTTTTGCAGTAAATAAAAGTCCCTCTTACAGATCTTCTTGGACATTGAAACGGAGCACATTTGTAAGAGGGATAAGAAATCAGTTCAAATTTGAAGCCACAAAATTTCAAACATTAGGATGCAGTGACTAGGTGACCTGCACCATAGCACCACTTCATCAAAACCCGTATACTTCTTTGAAAACGGCTGTAAAGCAAGAGGGAAAATTTGAGCAATGGAACGGCGTAGGTAACGGACCGAGAAGGCTACTTAACAAGACGAGGCCACATAAGAAAATTGGCTGGCCCCATCCAACCACAAAAAAAAAATGGAATTGGTTGCAGAGGATATCATGAAGGTCGAAGTCACTATTGATTCCTCCAGCTGAACGACTGCTCATTTAATTTGACCAAAGGAATATGCGCGCTACACCTATTCAGTTCCCCAGTCGGGATTCTCCCAGTGGTCAAACATCACGATAGCCATGCGCGCCAAGCGAGAGAGCAGGCGGGAAGCAGTTCTGACCTACTCGGTTGCCCTAATCATAAAATACTCAAGATCAAGTTCTAATGAATTAGAGGAAGAGGGGCCCGATGGTTCCTCGACACCAGAGTATCCCGTGTTGAATGGACTTTCAGCGATTCCTTCTCAGCTAGGCTCATCAGTCTCGCGTTTCAGGTGATCGAGGATCTGCCTGAGGCCATGAAACGGACATGCTACAGTCCAATCTTGATTGGAACACTCATAACTCTGTTTCTAGAAAGAGCGTTTGGAGAGGAGGGAATTCGAACCCTCAAAATGATGGACCAGGCCGAGAACCTGAATCAGACAGTAAAAACACTTCATTTTGTGCTTGTGAATGAGCTTGGTCCTTGCGGAGGAGAACAATATGAAAGGCTAGGAGAGGAACTGGATGAAGAGGGCGATTTATTACCATTACCCCCGGAGTCAAAGAGGGTCAGTTATGCTTCTGGGAACGAGACCGAAACGAGTACATATTTGTGCCCCCTGAGTGGAATTTTGACTAACAGAAAACAGCACTTCTGGATAACAGAAATTCGTTACCATCCCTCTGCCTATCAGGACCTACTGGATTAGATTCAGATTCAAACTCCCGGGATATAGCATCGCTGCTGTTCAGGGACAATCCGGCTGATGGTGATTTTTGGGAAGCCAAGCGAGATCGTAAAGACGGGGGATTGGACAAATGGACCCGTCCCCACGGATTGGAGGGTGATGGTGATCCTTCCGAGAACGATGAGAATGGTATTTATGAATTTCGTGGTCGAATTGCGGGTAACATGGCCCAGATGCAGAGCACAAACACGACGGAGAAGAGCTCCCTGAGGAATTGAATGAAGAAATTCCCCACGGATCAGACCGCGATGGTGACCTTTCGGAGCACGAGGACGAAGAGAATGGTATTTAGGAACTTGGCGGGTTAAATTGCGACTAACATGCCTAAGATCAAGAGGAGGACGCGAGGGAAAGGCTTCCTAGACCATCAGATCAAGAGGACAATCCCCATGGATCAGACAGCGATATTAATTCTTCGGAGGATGAGGACGAAGGGATTGGTATTCATGAACTTCATGGGTTGAATTGTGACTCACATGCCCTAGTTGAAGAGGAGGAGGACCCCGGGGAAGAGCTCCCTGGAGAATGGAATGCAGCGGAAAATTCGAAATCTCTTCACGGATCAGACAGCGATGGAGATTCTTCGGAGGATGAGGACGAAGGGAATGGTATTTGTGAACTTCGTGGGTTAAATTGCGACTAACATGCCCCAGATGAAGAGGAGGAGCAAGACGCAGAAGAGCTCCGTAAGGAATCGGATGAAGAGGAAAATCCACACGGCTCAGACCGCGATGGTGATTCTTCCGAGGACCGGGACGAAGAGAATGGTATTTATCAACTTCTTGGGTTGAACTGCGACTCACATGCCCCAGATGAAGAGGAGGAGGACGCCAGGGAAAGGCTTCCTGGACCATCAAATGAACAGGAAGACCAGGAATCAGAGAGCGATATTAATTCTTCGGAGGATGTCTCAGGTGAAGAGGAGGATAACGATGAACCACATAGAGATGAGGACAATCCTACTGACGCCCGGTCCACTATTTTATCTTCAGAGGCTCATCCAGGCGGCGAAGTGGTGCCGCGCAGAAGTGCCCGGCTCAAGTCGTTGAAGAAGAAAACAGCGTAGAAATAACAAAAACCGTCCCCTCCGAAATAAGTTTAATGCTGATAGAACTTTCTCGTGCATACGGCCAACTCCGTGAACTTTCTGATATACGCGTGTTCTCTAATGGCTTTCAGCATTTTTGGCGGTCCCGCCAAAGATGAGTTTGGACTTGGTAGAATACGCCGTTCTGGGCACAATTGAACATGAATACAAACTTCTACAGTGCGAACACGCAGTTTGGTGGATCCCAAATCCTATGTAGCATTAATGCATTATGAGCCCCACGACTGTACACAAGATCTACATTTGTATATGCAAAGTACATTGGACCAGCAATCAATCCTGTTCGAGACTGTAAGACGAAATGTGGAGTAAGTGTAGAGCTAAGGAGACTCACCTTCGATGCGCCTCACATCGTGGTTCGACTGATATCAAAATTCTCGCGGGCGGGAAAGGAAATGAATGGGTCTCAATGGGGATGTGATCGGGTTGTGTGTATTGTGTGTATTGTGGCTGGAGGCATCCGCCGACAGCGTGCATCATTTGCTGGCACTGTCGCCCTCCACCTCAATAGCAGCTGTCAGGAGACCAAGTGCAACTCGCGCAGAGGGGAGTATGTTCGGGTCCGCGGACGTCATTTGAGTGAGCACTGCGTCATAGCAGGCGGGAAGCTGAGGGGACTTCAAATTGGTAAATTATTATGTACTCTCCTCGGTCGCTTCTCGTCCAACCCAGGTCCATCATCGCATTAGCATGTAATGATACGTGTTCTCTGACACCTGGAGGGCGCGCTCGTACAAGATCATTTACTATCACGGCGCGTCGCTCACACCGTTTGGATTTGACTTCACGGGATGCCTAGACACCCGCCACACCAGTGTAGGGAGCTTGGTCGCGCGCACCGTCGCATTATCCACTGCGGAAGTCTAATACATGGCAGGCACTGTCCAACGGCGTTCGCGGCCATTCTATGACACTTTCACCGCGGCTAAGCGTGAACGAAACATATTGAAGTACGACATTATATATCTTCGCGAGCAGGTGGCCTGTTGAGAAGATATCTTATCTCATTCTGTGACATATATCTGTCCTGGACCTTCATCACCCATGCACCAGCTCACCATCCACGACACGCCCAGCGGGAACGGCATCGCCGAATGCGGACAGCGTACACAAGTTGAACAGGCCCGCGGGATGATCATCCAATCGGGATTGCTGAAATACTTGTGGCCGGAAGCGTGAACCGTTGCCCGTATATTTGGCAGGGATAAGCAGGCGCTTGACGGATTTACAGCTATTTGCGGTACATAAGGCGCCGGCTGTTTTTTTTTTTTTTGCAACATTTTGCTTAGAACACTCACCGTGACCTCAATTCTGGTCAGAATCCTTCGGGAGTAGGTGCGTTCGACTCGCACTGAAAATCCGCAGGGGATCGAGTACCGGCTTTTTTGATGTAATTATGTAATGAAAATTCTCCCAAAAAATCGTGGTTTCCATTAGAACAGCTGCTCCACAATGAATACTGGGCCAATTGACTTAGTTCTTGGATATGTTATGTATCAAAACTAGTGCCAGGGGATGGTATATCTTTTTTGGGTGTTATCCCAACTCATTGTGATTTGGCACTCACTCTACCAAACACCATATTTGTGTACTAACATAGGTAGAGCCTACCATGCAGACTTGAGTGGATTTATATGTGTAAACCTGATATTCCCCTGGTAATAGTTCTGATACATAACATATCCAAGATTTAAGTCAATTGGCCCAGTATTCATTGTGGTGCAGCTGTTCTAATGGAAACCACGATTTTTCGGGAGAATTTTCATTACATAATTACATCAAAAAAGCCGGTACTCGATCCCCTGCGGATTTTCAGTGCGAGTCGAACGCACCTACTCCCGAAGGATTCTGACCAGAATTGAGGTCATGGTGAGTGTTCTAAGCAAAATGTTGCAAAAAAAAAAAAAAACAGTCGGCGCCTTATGTACCGCAAATAGCTGTAAGCTTTTCGCTTCAAACCTTAATTGCAAGCCAGAATATCCCAGTCAGGGCTTAAATTGGTGCGGTGGAGTGTCCATGAGCCAGAATATCTCAGCCAGGGTTCAAACTGGTGCAATGGAGTGTGTGAGAGCGAGAATATCACAGTTTGGATCTGACCCGTGACTCCTGCACAGCCATGCCCGATATCGAGAGTTCCAGTTGCTCACCTAATCTGTCGCATCGGGAAAAAGCGGTTACAAATGATTAGAACAGATGCCGAATGTTGGCCGCTGTCCTCCCAAAGCGATTGTGAGATCAACTCCGCATTTTGGGCGCATTATCCTGCCAAAAGAGCCCTGTAAAGCACAAAAGCCATTCACTAGACGTACCCGCTCCTTCGCACCTTTGATGGGGCTAACAGCGACAGTTAAGGGACGATATTTCGGGTGATTATGGAAATATATGCAGAGAGATCGCTAATATCTAGCTGCCAGCAGCCTCTAACGCCGTACACACATTCTGAGTACACTATAAATGGCCGGGACCTCAGAAGACATGAAATAAATCCTTTAAACATGGGTTTCGACATCTCCGAGATGCCCGGGACAGTTGAACAACCCATGGAAATAAATGTGTTGGACTCAAGCTGGAGTGGGGAGGTGTTTTCATGGTTTAAATGTGTTGGTATGTCTCAGCCGAAATTCCTGGTTGGTACGAGGTCTCATCTCGCTCAACAACAGAGGAAATCCAATATTTGGGTTGAACCTGTCCCGTGGCCAGAGAACCCCGCATCCGGCCCTACAGATCATAAAATCATGGGTTAACTCCATCCTGCCGAGCGGCCAGTCGAATTGGGGCCAGTAGAGCGGAAACCTTGATCTTTGACCTCGGACAACTGTGACCAGTGATCTGTAGAGGTTGAACCGACCCTTGGAAATTCAAAAACAGCAGATAAATCAACGAAAGGTTGCCCAGCAATTCAACTACAAAGTACACCGATGAAAGACTCATTTTCAGCTTCAGGAAAGCACAAGAGTCCATCTATGGCCTCCCATCATCTTTTGCAAGATTGTTGATGCCGTCGAAACACACTCTGTTTCCATCCATTCAGGGCTATACTCCTGTCAAATTATCGGGAATTAATTAAGAACCCAGTAGTGATTGCTTTGTCTCCCTATTTATGAAATTAAGCCTGTCCGTCCGAAGCTTTTTAAACTCCACCATCAGCTGTCCGGTATTTTCCGACCTTGCTTCCAATTCCAACGGCAAATTTAAGATTCAACCGAAGTGGTGTGGTGCGAAGCACCCCACCGCGCTCTTGTGTAACTTCAGATTGACCGCAAAGAGTGGAAATGAGAAACAAGGGGCATGCAGTAGAGCACATACTGTCTGACTGAATTTGGGGCTGATTAATTTTAGGTCACTGTTTCTGCCGCTTTCTGTTGTCTGGGGTCTACCGTGGGGCACGGGGCAACCTGTGGGATCTGCGTTCTGGGGCTTAGATGGCAGGGAGTGGTCCAGGGGCGATGGTGTAATTTTACTTGCTTTGTACACCGGGATAATCCCTGGAAACCGGTGTTCGTGATTCGGACCGTGCCGTGTAATGCTACCCTACCTACCTACCTACCTAAGATCAATGAAAGCTGACCGACAGAGCTTGCACGCAGTTACATAAATGTATTCCGGCTGGTTTTGAACCACGTGCCTCACAATACCATTTTGAACCCTGTGCCTTGCAATGGAACCAGTGCATTATAATGTATTTTGGCTGGGTTCAGCAGGGATAAGGAAGCACCTGACGTATTTAAGGTTTGAATAGATCCCCCGCTGGAGACGGACAGAATGGCTTGGTGAGGCCCA
The DNA here is from genome assembly GCA_029378375.1 of Mycena olivaceomarginata. Classification (NCBI taxonomy): domain Eukaryota; kingdom Fungi; phylum Basidiomycota; class Agaricomycetes; order Agaricales; family Mycenaceae; genus Mycena; species Mycena olivaceomarginata. The sequence goes on from JARKIC010001254.1 coordinate 129,749, forward strand.
GAAACCTAGGATCCCGCGATATCGCTGCGCAAAGGATCGAATGCACAAGGTTGAGGACAAGGCTAATGATGCTGACTAAAACTATGAGCTAGCCACACATGCGCACTCGTGTACGACCCGATCCTCCTACTACATCGATTCTGGATACCAAGGGCAATGGACACAATCAATTTTGAACCCCAGTTCTGGCTCTGTTCTGTTCTGCAGAGCCATTTTGAACCACGTGCCTCACAATGGAGCCCACCACCCACACCCACTCAGTAACGAGGAAATGTTGGGTACTTCATTGTAGCCTGAGCCACTGAATAAATAGAATTGCATTTCAACCGATTTTCGCATCAACGGAACATTGTTCAGCCTCGCGCTCGATTTTTTCTGGGTTAAATTCCCTGAAACTTGGCGAGAGGGTGGATTGGATGACGACCCTATATTCCACGCGCTTAACAAAATTGTGGAATTTGTCCCAGAGTCGGAATAGCGTAGGGTGTGTTTCAACTGATTTCCGCGTTAACGAAACATTGTTCGGTCTCGCGCTCCAGTTCTTCTGGGTTAAATTTTGGGAAAGGGGCGGATTGGATGATGATCCTATATTTCCGGAACTCAAAAAAATTGTGGAATTTATCCCAGAGTCGGAATTGCGTACGCTGCGTTTCATCCGATTTCGCGTCGACCAAATATTGTTCAGCCTCGCGCTCGATTTTTTGTGGGTTAAATTCCCTGAAACTTGGCGAGAGGGTGGATTGGATGACGATCCTATATTCCACGCGCTCAAAAAAATTGTGGAATTTGTCCTAGAGTCGGAATAGCGTAGCTGCATTTCACCCGATTTTGCGCGTCAACGAACCATTGTTCGTCCTCGCGGTCGATTTCTTCTGGGTTAAATTTCCTGAGACTTCGCAAGGGGCGCATTGGGTTCCGATCCTGGATTCAAGGAATTCAACAAAATTGTGGAATTTGTCCCAGAGTTTGAATAGTGTAAGCGCCGTTTCAACCGCTTTTAGGGGCAGCGCACCCTTATCTTCACGACTCGCCAGATCGAAACCGACTTGGCTAACATCATATTTGCTTTCAACACTGATTATATTTATTTGATGTCCCAGCAACTAGCAGAGCAATAGCGTCGCAACGGTCGGTAGTCTATGCGGTGCGACGAACACTTTGTGCCCTTGGGTGAATAATGGAGACACGTTCGGAAGAACTCTATTGTATATTTCCATGTGACTCGCAATTCCGAAGTCTCGGGACTGCTGACCATTCCGTGCAACAACGGTGTTGTCTCTGAGCATGAACAATGTTCCTGTGGTCTCCTCTTTGGCTTCTGATCTTGTTCTTGGCCTGGACTGGCTCCATTTTGTCCGGGAATCTGCCTCTGATCTTATTGTCCATCTGACTTCTGGCCCACTTGATGTTCAACACGCGCTTCCTTTGACAATTGACTCAGTACCTTCGTCATTATTGCTTCTCTATAACATGCTTAACTCATTTATTCTCTCAGCCTCAGTACCGGTGGTCCGAGGAAACATCGGTGTGGTACCTTCGTCCTCATTAGTGTCCGCGGGTGGACCTGGTTCAGGATCCACCTCCTCACCTATACACCGTACGCGAGGTATCGATGATGTAGCTGCTTGTACGCTCGTGGCCCGGACGCCTCGTACGCGAGGGGTCCAAACACCTCGTACGCGAGGTGCAGCAGCCAGTATGCGGGGGTGTTCAAAATGTAGATGATATTATTGTGGATGTTGAACTTCCTGTTAATACAGTTCATAAATCTCTTCCCCCATTGTCGTCGTCGTCGTCGTCGCAGCCCGGATCTTCATCGTCGTTGCGCCCTGAAGACGATACATTTGTTTATCTCACTGTACAAGAAAAATTAAGTGTTGTACGATTCCTTGTTGTTGATAAGCGAGTTCCTGTTTGCTGTGTTGAGAAAAATGGGTTCTCGTCACACAAACTTCCCGCTAGTTCTCCACCAATTCCTCACCAATTCACAGGAATGGCGAAACAGCGGTGACAGAGCGAATGACAGCAGACCTATGTCTGTGCCTTCACGGAAACGTACAATTGTGAGGAGTCCTGACTTGACAAAAAGTGGGAGTAATACACCGGATAGAACTCCGCGGCGTCGAGTGGGCCTGGGTCCAAGGCGTTGGCGAAAGAAACTCTCCTGGGACTCATCTGACTAAATGCTCATTTGCAGACGAATGGCTCGTGTAATTCGGTTCATTTGTGTACCCACTCACAGTGTTTGAGGAGATCTTTCCATTCCGATGGTTTCCGGGATTAAAAAAAGAGGTCAAACATTTTTGTTGTCTTTAGTGGTCCGCGACTCTACTTTGCACGCAACGAAGACACAGTGTCTCCTGATCGCTTGTTTCAGGAAGGAAGCCACTGTTCCTCCCACTTGCCGATGGCACGACCACCATGCCTAGCACAGATGAATCGCGATCAGTGGGGCAGGAAGGAAGCTTCTCTTCGTCCCATCCGCCGATGGCGCGATCACCGTACATAGCACAAATGAATCGGAATCAGAAGTATAATTCTCCAAGGAAGCCACTCTTCCTCCCATTTGCCGATGGACCGATACCACAAATGAATCGGTTTCAGAGGGGCAGTTCCGGATGGCACGAGCACCACGCATAGCGCAAATGAATCGGAGTCAGAGGGGCAGTTCTGGATGGCACGATCACCATCACCGTCAATTCACCATGCATAGCACAGACGAATCGCTGTCAGTAAGGCAGGAAGGACTGCTCTTCCTCCTATTCGCCGATGGAGCGATCACTAAGAAAATCCTTGTTACCGTCACAGCATTTCGTCGAGTGATTCGACGGAATGCGACTCGACTGGACGCGCAAGAAATAGAGCAGAGTGGAGTTTAGATTCTATTCTGGGAGAAGAGCATTCCATATGAGCGAGTTAGAAAACCATTCATCTCCAGACCGGAAAATTTGAGATCGCGTTGACGTCGAGGAGGAGGAGCATATTTGCGCATGCTTAGCTACGACGCGATCGACGTTGATCCCATCATTCCAATAACCATTAAGCAATGAGCATCTCAATGAAAAACAGGGTTTGAAATTTATTCTGATTAAACAGTACAGCAGTTAGACTATTAGAGCTACAGGAGGTTTGAAACTGTTTACAGCTCTTTGCATAATTGATGACAGTCACCCAAAAAAAAAAAGGTTTTTTTTTTTTTTTTTTTTTTTGATACCACCTGGTTCCAGTGCCGTTTCCCTGCCTCTGAGCCGTTTTTGGAGATCTTTGAAGGTGCAGAACACGTTTTTATAAGCTAAACCACCATTCTGCGAGCTTGAGCGGCGTCAAAATCTTACCTGGATGTTTCAGACTTACGCTGTGGAACCGTGAAAGCCATCAGCAGGAGATCCCTACAAGCTTGGATTCAAGTTGAACTGTACTTATCTCTACTGAGTCAAACTCTCTACTCGGCACTTCTTTGGCGCTTCTCGGGCGCCTAAAACTTGGATGGCTGGAAATGGTTCCCTCCAAGTTTCTCAATTTCGCGGTGGAGCCCTGCTCTCAGGCTCACCGACACATTTGACAACTTGTTCGGCCTCAAATCTGGCTTCAACCCCAACTTCCACTTGCTCAGTACTTCTTAGATACTGAATTACATTTGTTCTGATGAATGACTTGCATTTTCTCAGTACTAAGTATACAAACTACATACACAGCACCGCTTGCGCACCACAGAGGGTACTCCCCTCGCACCTCTCCCTTATAGGCCATGTTCAACACAAAAACCTCTCGGTGGGTGCTTACCTGGCCATAAATTTGTGGTCTAATACCATAAATGATGTTTAGGATGTTGAACTGCTGAGAAAAGAAAGTTGGTTGGGAGAAATTGAGGTAATTCAAGAAGTTGCATAAAATCGACGGTGAAGCAGCCAACATCTTAGTGCAACCTCTACCCCATCCCATTTGCGACATTATTTTTTATTTTTATTTTTAACCAGCATGAATTTTGACATTCTCTGAATTGGAGGGACTCCTGGACCTCAGATGTCGAGTGTCCTGAAAAATTGGTCATTTTCAACGCTTTCGAGAAAAAAATTATTTCCGGGCTCCAAAAAAATGGGTGTGACGCGTGACTGACGAATTGAATGAAATAGTACAATAGATAAATTCCTCAATGCCCACTCGTGATACAACAGCTCTAAAAGTCCAAATAAATTGGAGGGGCTTTGCAATGGTGAATCAAACATTCTGTATGCTGGAATTTCTTGAAAATATTGATGCTAGTTTCGCGGTCGCCCGTCGAAGAACGGTGTGGCCGTGCTGATTATATAACAAGCGCTTAGCCCAATCGGGACCCGCGCTTAACAACAGACTAAGTCCAAGGCGGAGCGAATGCAAAAATGTGTACTTCTAAATTGTTTAGGTTGACACTTTTCTTTTTTTTTCTCCAAAGCCTTCTGGAGTTCTAGTTATTAGGAAGGAGAACACCTTCGAGATCTCAGGGTCACCGGCTCCTGGGAGAAGTGTTGGTGCGAAAGGAAGCGTGAATCCCTGGATTACGCGGTAGGAAGTTTCCGACGTTTCCAGAGTTCCCAAAGGCTCCGCGTCCAGTTCGGAAGCAGAATGGCAACCAGTTACTTAGGTAAGATGTTGCAACCCAAAGTCATTTTTGGGTACTCCCCCCTCTCATGCCCAAGTCTGCCGGCCACAGTCCCTGCTAGGCCTCCGCTCCACACGTAGCCAAGATGGATGCTGGTGAGTTTCTCCTCTCCTCTCTGAGTTTTTTCTGGACATTGCTAATAGGCCTCCCATGCACGATCGGGTCTGTAGAATATAGGGGGTGCTCACAATAATAATAATTCTCTCCTCGGGACTTCTGGCACAGCCACACATTTCTGTTTTTGGCATGTTTGCAATTTTCTGTGCTAGCCGACAATTGGTACAGTATGGGCCTTTTTGCTCGAATTGGGTCTCTACCGCGCTATAGATTGGACGAAAAGGGCCGGCGGTAGGTAGGTGAGGGAACTGGAGCCGGTTGCACAGTGTCCAGATTGGAGTAGTGGAGAACGGCGGAAGACATCTGTAGACCCGTGGACCCGTGAAGAAGTCGTTTTCAAGTTGTTTATCGAGTGGGTTCTCCGTTGTCGTCCGTGTCGTCGCCGTGTATCGTTTGTCTCGTTTTCGCCGCCACCATCTTGCGGTCTGCACCATATCGTGTCTCGCTCCGTGCACAATCACCCTCCGTTATCATCATCATCCGCTGCGATCTTTGTATTGCGTCTCGTCTTCCTGTATTGCCCTCCCCGCCTTTTCCGTGAAAAAATGGCCGCCGCGGAACTCTATATAGCTTTTGTCGGACCAGGAATGCGGGACGGTCAACAAGCAATGCCGAGAAGTAGTTCTTGGACATGATATGGGCTACCTGGAGCAGGACGGTGGTAGAACTAACATCAAGATGCGCCTTCACACGCTGCTGGAGACAGCCATTCGCATTGGGTTCGGACATGGCCGCGGAGCAGTCGAAGTCGAGCAGTCGAAGTCGAGCATCTGCCGCCGTAGCAAAGGAACTGGAGCAGGAACGGGTTTGGGGTTTGACGTTGGGTGGAAGCTTTGTTCGGAGCAGTTGCAAGCCCGTGCACAGCAGGCAAGTGTCATCCCGCCTTGTACCCCTTCTCCCCGTTCCCTCGCCGTCGTCGCCTCCCCTACGCCATTTGATTGGGCCGAAGATGCAGAAGGTCTTCCTATCCAATCCCCGAGTTCCGGATCGCCGCCTCCTCCCCCACGCAATTTCTCAGCGCTCTGTACGGGTGCCACGCGACCATTTGCAAGCTTGCAGCGCCGCCGCCGCCGCACTCCGCGAATCCCACCATCGTCGTCATTCCAAAATCAGTTGCATTCACATCCATTCTCTTCCTGTTACCCCCGACAAAAGTCTGGTGTACATTATGTGGCTCCCAGGCGGGAGAATCACTCTTCACATCCAGAACCCAAACAGAGGTCGCAACTTGGCAGGTTGTGACTTTGATCCCCCAGAACAAACAGAAGTCACAACTTGGCAGGTTGCGACGACCTTGATCCCCCAGAACCCAAACAGAGGTCGCAACTGGCCAGGTTGCAACTTTAATCCCCCAGAACCCAAACAGAAGTCGCAACTTGGCAGGTTGCGACAACCTTGATCCCTTAGAACCCAAACAGAGGTCGCAACTGGGCAGGTTGCGACCTTTTTATCCCCCAGAACCCAAACAAAAGCCAACAGTATATCCCTTCAGAACGTGTGTGGCGTGCAACGGCAGTGCATATGATTGGCTATGATTGTATAAATGTTCATCCACGAGGAATGAACATTCCACTCACCAAGCAATACAGAGAATGTAAAAGCTTCTTTCATGCCCCAGGTAGAGAGCTTGGAGGAGACTACCAATTAAGCGCCAGTGATGCTATGTCAACGCTTGACCTATAAAGCATCGATAAAATATCAATAAACTCGAAATTTAAGGTGGAAAGAAGAAAAAGGGTATGAGTACTCAGAGAATTTTGACAAGAGAGAACCACGCTCTGCCGATGCTAATTCACATGAAAATAAGCGATAGGAGGTGTTATGGATGTGGACATTCGGTGTATCCCTATGCATAGCAGGGTTAGAAAACGGACAATGGGAACTCTCCAGTAGCAGAGTACAGCAGGGTGACAGAGGCCAAATAAGCCTTGACCTTCGGATGCTAGCATCGGCCGATAGGGTCCACTGAAATTAAACCACCATTGGCACTGTACTGCACGAGGTGTTGACTTATAAATCCGAAACGACGGTGCAGTTGGAGCCATGCTTCCCACTCTCTCTTTCGACCCAGACTCCCACTTTCGACCACAAGGGTGGAGAGCCGGGTGGAGAGTGGGAAGGGATGCTAAGGTCGGGTGATGAGGTCCACTGAAAATTCCACTAAAATTAAACAGACATTAGCACTGTACTGCATGAGGAGGTGTTGACCCACAAACCGGAAATGATGGTGCAGTTGGAGCCATGCTTCCCACTCTCTCTTTCGACCCAGACTCCCCGCTTTCGACCACAAGGGTGAAGAGCCGGGTGGAGAGTGGGAAGGGATGCTAAGGTCTGGCAATGGGGTCCACTGAAATTAAACAGAAAATGATGGTGCAGTTGGAGCCATGCTTCCCACTCTCTCTTTCGACCCACTCCTGCTTTCAACCACGAGGGTGGAGAGCTGGGTGAAAAGCAGGAGGTGCCGGCCCCCCGTACACCCCGTGCCAATGGACATGCTGTGCTTGCACAGAATGGCACAGGCATGAAGCAGTTGTGAGATGCTGAATTGTCCTGCAAAACCGAGCCCTTATATACGTTTTCGGACAGTCATTCCCGCCCCGCTTCGGCTTTCGGGAATATACGTAGGTCCCATTGTTTGGAAGAGATCAACATTGTTAATGGATTGCTACTCGGCTTCGGGCTAATGGATGCTGCCACAGGTTCTGCTCATGGAATACGTTTGGATTTCAACGCTCTTACGGGATAACCCCGGCAGAATTGCTGGCTGGCCAGATGTGGTCGAGAGCCACGAGAAATTGTATTTCCGTCAGTCGTCTGGCTATTTTTGATCCGCTGATACTTTTGTCTAGGTCTGCGATGAAAGTCGAGTGCCAGCAATGACTTACATCGCGCAGGTATAGTGGCGGTTCAAAAGCCCCAAGGCTGATTTATCATGGGATTTACACATCAGTCACAGTTCAAAATCTTGTTTTCGCGCCCACTGATTTCGTTTTGGCCTGGACCCATTATGAACTTGGTATTTTGGCTAAACTGCTGTGGGTGAATCAATAAAACTGGATTATAGTAATGATCAGATCAATCCTTGAAGATTAATCATTTGAAACATCATCAGATAAAATCTGAGCTCGAAGAAGCATTAATGGACCTGGAAATCAGTAAACTCTGCAGTAGGAAATACATGCTGTGACAACACAATCTGGCTGACCATGCATGGCCTTCGTGGTGTAGCGGCAATATGCCCCAGAAAGAAATACTAGAGATCAAGGGTTCGAATCTCGGTATGATACTTTTTTCATTCACTTTCCCTTGTGTCCGGATTAATCCATTAATTGATCCTGGATTAAATCCGGATTAACTGTCTCAACATGGATTGTTTAAACAAAGGTCCTAGGGCTTCATCAGGACGAAGGTTTCTACACAATTGCCAACGGCGACCTTTTTGAACTCACAGTAGCGAAGCTGAGAGAGCGCAAAGCAAAGACCGAAATCTGCTGGGTTAAAGAACATGCTGGGAATGCTGGAAACGAAGCCGCCGACGTGCTGGCAGGCGAAGGAAGCCGAAGGCCAATGGAAGACGCGATAAACCCGGATGCGTACGCTTCGCTAATCTTGCCCGGCGCGAAGCTAAAAAGCATGACGCAAGCAGTAGCGTATAAAATCATCCGCAAATTAAAAATGGAGAAGCGTACCTACCACGAACTCCTGAACCGACAAGCAACCAACCGAAACATGGCACTTGCAAGAGGGGCAGCCGCAGATGCAAATGGCAGTTCCCCACCCGCCCACAGGGTCTGGAGATCAACCTTTGATAAAGATATTTCGCGCAGCATTAGATTTTTTCTTGTGGATGTTAATACACGACGGGTACAAGGTAGGAAAATATTGGGATAACATACCTATGAGCCAGGAGAGGGGTTTGTTGTGAAACATGCCAGACCCTGAATCAATGGACCA
>JARKIC010001255.1:0-138288 GCA_029378375.1 Mycena olivaceomarginata
CCCGTTGCCGCTCCCGCCAGCGTCACCGCTCCCGCCAGCGTCGCCGCTCCTGCCTCATCTCCCCTCGCCGCTCCCGCTAGCGCCACGGTGCCCACCTCATCTCCCGCCAGCATTGCCGCCCCTGCCGCATCTCCCGTTGCTGCCGGTATCGCCACTGAGGCGTCCGTGGGCCAGCTCTGTGCCAGCATTGGGCAGTGTTGCCGCCCCCGCCGCATCTCCCGTCGCTGCCGGTATCGCCCCCCGCCTCATCTCCCGTCGCCGCTGTCACCGCCCCTGCCTCTGTGGCCAGCTCTGTGCCAGCCTTCAGCAGCGGTGTGGACTCCACTGCCACCGTAAGCTCGGGCGCATTTGGACTGGGCTTGGACTTCAATTTCGACTTCAGTTTCTTGGATCATCCATCCTTCGCGCGCGAGGTTTCCTGCGGAGGAAGACGTGCTACGGCTCAACACCTCGAACCGCGATGACGACAACTGGGGCTTCGGTGGCCTCAGCGCGAACAGCGCGATTGCCGATGGCGTCAACGACAGCGCATCGCTGGTTCACACTGGCGGCACCTTGTTGTCCTTCAATGTGGACAACGAGGTGTTCCCGGCTGCGCTGGTGCTACCCAACGCGAGCACGACCGCCACTGCCTCTAGCTCCGCCACCTCCGTCTTCTCTGTAGCGACAAATTACCGCGGGCAACACTGGCAAGAAGAGGAAGAGGAGTGGAGATGATGGTGGGGAAAAGCGACCGCGCAAGACGCGCAGCGACAAGGACAAGCCGCGAGGGCCGAGGAAAAGCACGACCAACGCCGCGACCGCCAACGCCGCCGCGTGAAGGCCGCTGCCGAGGCAGCGCAGCGCCCGCTCTTTTAAACGCGCCCTCCGCTTATTTATGCCTTAAATCCCGTTGAAATATGTGCTATGCTTCCTGCCTCCCCCCTAAATACAGTCCCTTCGTCCTACACATGTTCTTTATGTCTTTCTTTCTACTATGAATTGATTTATGAGTGCTTCAGATAGTCTGTAAGCATTTTATAGAGATTGTCGCAACAAAATCAAGGGTTATAATGTGTAGTTGAGGTCAATATGTAGCCCCCAGTGCCACAGGTACGCTCCAATTTTTTCGTGAATTTACCTTGATTTTTGCGGCGGGAACGGACGAGTTGGGCAGGGGCGGCGGGGACTTTGATGGGATTGATGGGAGGTGGCGGGGGACCGCGCTTAGCGACGTCGCCGCCGGACTTTGATGGCAGCGACGCGGGGGTGATGGGAGAGCCGACGCCCCGCCCTCCGTTAGCGACAATTAGCGGTAAGATTTAATTATTTCGGTGGTAAGCGAGGTACAATTAGGCGTATTTAACGCTCCCAAGCTGATGGACACGAAACGCCGCTAATTAGCGGGGGATATCGCATACATATCCCCCGCTAGTTAGCGGGCTTTCGTGGTAGGTATAGGTGTCTCCGGGGATAGCTGGCTGGCGCCGTGCCGGTGGAGTACTTAAGCGGCTACTATCAGCATCTGTCTCGTCCTACTGTCAACTTTCTTGATCCCCAAGGCAAATATGGAAAGGTGCTCCCTCGAACCCCCTGGGAAACAAGAAGGTCTTGAAAATGACGCGTACGGTCACCTAGTACTACTCCGGAGTTGGGGCACGCGTCGTAACATATCACCAGGTTTATCGATGCCTTGAAATCCTGCTTCTCGGATTTGATTCAGAAACAGGAGGAGCAAACGAGCAGGTGAATACATTCCACATATTGTCGGAATTGAAATAAAATCTCTTCAGGCTTCAAAAAGCGGTGGAGGCGCTCAAGGTAGAACCCCCTGTCGCGGACACCAATGCGGCGTTTTGGGATGCGTACATGAAAGTCGCAGATGCGCATGACGAACAGCTTCACGCGAAATACAGCACGGACCTTGATATATCTCTCATATTTGTTCGTCATCCCTCGATCACTCTCAGGAGCAGTATCTGATTTCTGACCCACCACAGGCTGGTCTATTCTCAGCCACTAGTTCGGCGTTCATCATCCAAATACAGCCCCAATTCCCGACCTCCAATAGGACAATTATCGTAGCTCAAGGGCTTCTGTATACCAGCTTGTTCACCTCTCTGGTGGCCGCCCTGCTAGCGGTTCTCGGGAAGCAGTGGATCCGGTTCTACGAGGCAGCAGGGAGCAGTGGGACCATCGAGGAACGTGGGCTTCAACGCCAACGCAAACTCGATGGTCTTCAAAAGTGGGAATTCGACACCGTCCTACAGACATTTCCGCTGCTTCTCCAACTTGCCCTGTTCCTGTTTTCGGCTGCCTTGCCCACGTACTTGTGGACCGTCAGTGTCCCGATTTCCGGTCTCGTTATAGCCTTGACATCTGCTGGATTTCTGGTATACATATCAGTCCTCGGGTGTGCCATTGCATCCACCGACTGCCCATTCCAAACACCACTTTCTGCCTCTCTCGCTCAGTTGCTTCCAACCAAAGCCACCAGAGAATCACTCAGCCGCAGGCTCGGAAACTCCCTGTGGCGCATGGGGTGGTACTCACCCCACATCACCAGACTGCGGAATTATCCAGGCCGTGTTTGGTCTCTCTTTGCCAAATTCACCACACATATCTTTCCCTGCTTCAAGCTTCGGGCACCAGCGCCTCGAGCGGCTGAGCTGAAAGCTGAATGGGATGAGTTGCCGGACCATTATTTTAGCTATTTCTGGGGGACATCACGCGAGGGTACCCGCTATTATGTGGATTCTGGAGACTTCCACGGATCCTGAAATAATCAGCGTTGCGGCATCCATGGCTCGTGGCGTTGACTGGCCGGATTCCACAGATCTTGATTCCATCCTCACCACGCTGGGCCAAACCTTCATCTCTTGTTTCGAATATTCCTCGGACTATGTGTGGACAATACGGGAGGGTATGGCACGCATTGCCATCAACTGTGGAATGGCTTATTGTTCGTTACGGCTGGTTATTCGGGCGGAAAATGCCGAACCAAGCAGCAGCTTCTCTCTCATGGGAAGCGGAGTGCTTCATCAAACGGAGGTTCATGAAGATTCAGCAGAATTTCTACAACTTGTCCACATATTCCATATTCTCCAAGAGTGGCCCGTCCTCCCTCATGGCTCAAAAATGTCAGCAATTCACGAGTGGGGATCGCACATAATTCCTTCGCTCCACCCACGGGACCACTTCGATTCACTCCCAGCCACAGTGGAATATTTATTGGATCAGTTTTCGGCAGAGAAAACATTGCAACTGAGCTCAGACGGGTTTTCCGACTATCTGTGCGGGTTGAATGGCTTGTTTACGCCGATGAGCCCTCGAATCTTGAGGAAGCGGGATCGGGGGTATGTTGACTGTCCTTGAAAATCTAAACTCAACATGGTGCACTCATTTTGTGCTCTATTTGCAGTGACTGTCGGGTGGTGTTGATAACCCAGCTTTTCAACACACTTCGAACGCAGGATTTACCATTCACTCTGGTCGAAAGAATAGTCAGCACAACTTTCCGCTTGGGCAAAAATCTAGGGAATCCTGGACATCCTACCAAACTCCGCAGCGCCGTGGTGGAAGCATCGCACTTCTGTAGCACTCTGTCTAGGATACCCGGATGGCTTGACATATCTCTGTCGGCAATTACCCTGGTGAGGGTGAAGAGTCCTATTGCTTTCCGAGCTGTTCAAGGGCCACATTTCCAACACAAACAAACGGAACGTTATACCACTGATTGGATCTACATCGCGCTTGAGCACCTCAGCAGCTCACTATACCGTGATCGTGCATGGGATCCTCAAATCACTGTGACTGTGCAGAGCCTTCTGCAAGCACTTGCCTGTAATGATGTGACGGACATCCCAACATCACAGTCCCTGCACATTATCCTGACAGCACTATCCGCCCCGGGGCCCATCTCGGCCGCAGCCTTCCTCGTTCTTTACGCCAGACCCAGTTGGTTCCTGGAGCCCACCTTGCAGCCAATCCTGCACGCATACCCCGTGTTGCGGTGCCTAGGACGGATTGCCGTCACATGCCCACCGTATGCTCAGAACTATATTGCACTGGCAGCGAGCATTTCAAAATCACCCGAATGGAAATCGTGCTTTACAGATCTTGTTACGTGGATCACCGTATTTGGCGGCACGGATTGGCACGGACAGAATATGTGGGGCATTGAAATGTTCGAAAGCTCAAGAGAGAATTTCCTCTTTGTCATTCGGAATATTTGGCTTCGGGATTTCGATGACAGGGTTTTGTTCACCGATGACACCGAAAAGTGTTCGGTAATGGCAATCACAGCCCTGGCAAATGCCTGGGATATCTTCAGCTGGTCTTCTGCATCCCAAATTCATGAAGCTGTACGATTGGCGCGATGCACTGTATCTGCAGCGCTCCATGTCGACTATTTCAACCCTGCTAGACACAGATCATATGACTTCAAACAGACGCCGATGACTCCAGGTAGACGAACTATCGCTCCCCGCCTTGCGAAATCGCTTGGTGACACAGCAAATCGAGCTCGGGATGCAATCGTGGACCCCGATCTTGTTGAATCTAACGAGAGCGGAAGGCTCACAGTCCTTGTTGAGCTGCTTGAAGTATTGAGCCACACAATTGGGAGTCAGCTGGAGTCAAATGGCGGGGAAATTATCCTCCGAGGCTCGACAAAGCCATATAATGACTGGGAGGCCTTGAGGAAGATTTTGACGTTGGAGCTCGACACGTTGGATCCGGCGGAGGACCCAATACCCGGATATCACGTCGCAGACTATCGGCGTGGGGGGGTAGTCATTACTGGCTTCGGATAACCATAGTCTTTTTTTCTCCGTACGACGATTTAGCCAAATGATATAGTTGGACAACCAGCCGCCGTTGTAAAAAGAAAGGATTCAACAGTTACTTGTGCCGATCTCAATCTAACGTGCGGTGTTGAGTGACCCGTTTGACTCGAGCTTGAGCCATGAAGGGGAGAGATTTGTTGCTTTTTCCGCAGTAGTTCCTGAAAAACTTGCTAAATGAGCTGATGTGATGGATATTCGCATTTTTTCGGCCTTTCTCACGGTATAGCCTCCGCGCACTCTCGGTTGCGCGCCGTGTGTCAACCGGCGCGTTCTGATGTCACGAAAACTCCGGCGCGCCCGCTAGCGCGCTCACGTGATCGTGTTCAGCCCCAGCGGACCATGAGTAAACTGGAGTGAATCGACCAAGGATTTGACAAGACATTGAAATGCACGTGGATACGAGCTCCCGCACAGAGTTTTTCGGCCTTCAAGATTCGGGTTATAGTTGTGAAATCAGCTCTCAGTGTGACTTAAAGGCGTGAAGGTAAGCATGCTGCAAGAACCTTATGAACACTGCCTATGTATTCGAGCTCAAGCGAAAGCAAAAGCTGGGGACGCGCGTCCGTCGGATGAAGTCAACAAGATGCAGATGAGCATCAAGAGGTTCAACAATACGTACCTCGGACAACTTCAACGATAATTACGGCGGATAGAAACGAGGGGTACAATGCTAACGCCTGTGTACAGTCCGTGAGGTTCTGTGGGCAGAATAGTGGCAAGGACATTCTGTTGTGAAACAAAGGGAGTCAAGCACGCACCATCAAGTCATCTATAATCGACACTGCTCGTCGCTCGAGACAAGGGGAATTTGGGCCAACACAAGCACCTGCCTAATTGAGAACCTCACGTACGGGCGGCCATCACACGGCAGGGGAACAATGAACCATCAAACACGTCCTTTCACCACAACCACCAACCACCTCGTCCTGTCCCTTACCTCTCCTCCCCTCATCCGGCACTTATATCCTGCTGCTTGGCTCCCAGTACCCCCTGTATATACAATTGATCCACTTGGACGAAAGGATCTCTGTTTAAGGTGTGCCACTTCAATTGCCACCCGAGCTCTATCCCGCGGGCCGCTTCAGCCACTGGCACCCTGGAGGTCAAGCTCTGATCCTTGTGCGTCCCACGCGAGTATCCGATCCTATTTTCTCTTGCCACTTGGTGATAGTTTTGGTCTTTGATTTTTTTACATTCCTTTATTCGGAGTGGTCCAAAATTGTGTACCTTCCTCAAATAATTTTTTACCATTCATCTATATATCTATCCCTTCAGTTTAATCCAATGAGCCATCGTTTCTGAGCATTCAGGAGCTCATTTCCCTCATTTAACGACTTGGTCGCGTCGCGCTCAACATCTTACCAACGCCTTGCCGTGATGGCCGCAGCCACACGTGATCTCCCAATTAGGCAGGTTCGTGTGTCCCAACATCCACTCGATACTTTCCGCCTCCGCTCCACTTCCTTTTTGGGATGAGCACAGCCTTCTAATGCTCTCTGCCGACGGCACGTCGAATCTCGGCAACGAGGTCAAGCCGAAGCCCAAACGATGTTTGGTTGTTTGGCATCCTGGCTCTCTTCCCCAACCTCCACTTGCCTCCTACCCGCTGAAGGACGACGGCGGCGACGAGAGCGACGCGACAACGCCGACAACGCCCAAGCGCCACCCCCACCTCGTCGCGGGCCTCCCGCCTAGCGCGCCCACGACGCCGAGCACGGCGCAGGAGCTCTTCCCGTCCCCGCCCCCGTTCGCGCACGTCGTCGGATCCGAGTCTGCGGCAGCACTCCCATGCCGCGCTGTACGTGCAGCTCGCGACAACGCCCATGGGTGCGCTGAACGATGTGCGGCGCGCGTTCATGATTGTGGCGAAGGGCGCGGGTCGTCCAGCGCGAATCGGGGGCGAGCTTGCTGGCGTCGCTGCAGCCGGTGTTGACGCTCGCAGCGCTGAACGCTGTTTACGGCGTCGACGCAGCAGGCACAGCCTGATCCGCATCTCCACACAACCTAAACGCGTCGCACGGCGCCTGCGCCGCCACCCAAATCTCAGCCTAACCCTTCTAGTCAATACATTACCACTCGCCTTTGTAGCCTATCTTCTGCCTCAATATAAGTTGCATTGTACTTCCCTAGAAATGTAATTCAAGTCTTTTTTCTCCATTTCGTGGACTTGTCTGAATCCGCTGTCCAAACGGCGCCGTGGCGGCAGCTTGCGCGGCACATCACGGCAGAAAACACCTTGCCGAAAGATGCCGCAAATCAAATTCCCGTTTGGGTAAAGGGGCAGAGGCGGAAAATACGCAACTACCAACATCCGAGACCAAGACAAGAGGTGATCGATCTCTGGATCCTGGCCTCTGATGTGTCAAGTAAGCGAGGTGATTGATCTCGGCATGGCCCGGCATTTTACGCCTTGTCTCCAGCAGAGGCTGCATCCCTGCTCAGCTACTACCAATTCATTTGTTCAACTTCATTTTCAATGTAATATGTATCTTGTGCATCTGTATCCCCACAAATTTTAACATTTGACTATGATAAACTACTTGATTCCGAGTCTGTATCTACCTAAAACATGCAATATGCAGATTCAGCACTGGACCCAAATTCAAAACATTGAGGATGTGAGTAAGTAAGGTTATAAGAGGCCTTAGAACAGCCAGGGAGCTTTTATGGCATGCCGAGCGCTGCGAGATAGTGGAATTGATGGAATTTCCTTTTCCAGGGGGGGGGGGTTGTCGTGGGAACAAGGCCGTGATCCAGAGATCGATCACCAAGGTGGTGGGTCGGCCGACCAAGCCGACCATCGGCCCTTAGCCTTTTTTGGTAATTTTCCGCCCTACCATCTTGAATTCTTTCATGAGCAAGAGAACGCCAAAAAAGATGGGATTTTATTCATTGAAGATGATATACAACTCGGAAGAGGTAGGAATCATGAAAGATCGAGATGGCTCAGGAGGACACGAGTATTATAAAGTATGAATAAACTACAAGAAAATCGTCCAAAGGGGTGCATGAAAGGAGTCGACTAGGGCATTGACGACGGTATACACAGAGGGCTTGGACGACGGGGAGAAAGGGAGGTGTTGGGGATGCGCGGGGCGCCGCACTGCATGGCAGAGGTTGCGCACCAAGTGAAAATGGTGGAGTTGGTGCCACTGGGTGGTGGGCGAGCGTGGAGAGCTGCGGGAAAGGGCGATAGGGAGAGGATTTCCCGGCGCGCGCGTTCAGTGGAGTCGGCTGCGGGGGAATGTGGACGTTGGGCACAAGGGTGTCGAGGGTGCGAAAAGGTTTGCGTTCCTTAGGTTGTTCGCATCGAAGCGGCTGCACACAGGCGGCAATCGCTATAGTGTGCTCCAGAACGGCGCTGTCGCGAGTGAGGCGGGCGTGGAGACTGGCGGGGATGGAGACGAGGGGCGTGGGCGGGATGAGGTTGCTGCAGAGCGGCGTCAGAGCGGCGGTGAGGGCGGCGGTAGAGACCGGCAGAGATGCGGAGGGCGTCGACACTGCGATCGCGCAGATCCAGCGGGCATCGCATTGGAAGGGACGCGGGAGAGGTACGGGGACAATACCCGTAGTACGCGACAATGTGCGTGGTAGACGGCAAGGGCGCGATCGTGTCATTGCACCGATGCGAGAGTGTGCGCCGCCGGTGCGTGCAGTTGAGCTGGATGCGGAGTGGGACGGTCGTTGGGCGACGATCAAGTGTGGGCGATGCACCGGGGAAAACTTCGACGAGTGGAACGGCGGGACTCCCCCGACGAATCAACAGTAATCACAGCAGAGAATTGTCCGAGTTGCATGAAACGCGTCGTTTGTGGGTCTCTTCGCCCCTTGAGCGCTTGAGCCTTTGCCGCAAAGGCTAGGTGGGAAAGGAAAGGAGACAATTGACGGTCACATGTCATTTCCTCTTTATCTCCCCCCCCCCCCCCACCCCATATTGCTCCCCACGACCTCGATCTACAAGGCGGGCTTCCAGATTGTAATGCGTCTCGAAGAGCTTCATGCTTGGATATCTGTGGATGGCGTGGAGCTGCCGGAGTTTGCGGTAGAATACTCGGCTGATGGGAAAGAGGCGTCTTGCTGGATTCCTTCAGAATGCGACAAGGTGGAACGACCTTTTCCACTTTACTTCGTACTCCTGATAATTTCCAGCAATTCGCAGTTGAATTCAAAAATACCCGCTCATCGTCGTGGCAGACCAATGCTGAAATAAATGTGGATGGGATCCAGTGCGGAAGTAATAATATGTACTGTCGAGACCATCGGCATCCTCAGATTACCTCTGGGAGCCGGAACAGCGTTTGCAACATCCGCCCTTAGCCGGCGGCCACTCCTATTCGCTCAGCAAGCGTTAACAGGTTTGATGTGGTTTTGCAATCCACAACTCCTTCTCACCCTCAGTTTCTAGATGACGATAATCTGTTGAATGCGGCTATATCACCAGAGCTTGGTTCGATTAAGGTGCAAATACGGAAGGTGATATCAGTACCTTCTCGCCGTCAGCAGCCGGTTTGGCTTGCCGATTCTTTCGAATCGAAAGTGCTGCACGAACGATCCAAGAAAGCCATGGGTCACTCGGTCCAGTCCGTTCTCTTCCCCTACATCGGTTACCCTTTCTCACGCTTCAAAGGTTCGGTGCTGCATATCCAGCAATAAATTCACAAGCGGACCCCATTGAAGTCATCGCAGAACTCGCTACCTCGTTTTCAAGTACCGACCCCTAGGTAAATTATCGTTCCCTTCCCCAAAGCAGACGCTTACCCATATGCAGAGCTGCTGAGAGCTCAGGGTATCGCGCCTCCGGAAATCAGACCAGAAGCCGCCGCAGCCCCCATCGAGGTGGTGGATTTGACCGTAGATGACGACGACGCATCCGAAATCAAGCAACTTGAGGCAAATCGTCGTGTCTTGCGCTGCCGCTCAGTACTAACATACTATATCAACAGGCGCGCCTCCCAGTGCTCAAGAAGAAAGGTGTCAAAATCAAATCCGAATCGTCTGGCGTAAAGCAGGGGAAGAGCTTTGTGTTCGCTCCCGGTGAAATCATCGACTTAACTTGACTTGACATGTTCTGTTTTTTTTTTGGTTGAGAGAGATATCTCGGGACGTGGTGGAGTTGTATATGCCAACTTGTATTTGAGCACTACCGTTTACTTTTATTGTTTTTATAACTAGGCAGGCGGATTATCATTAATGTACACACTCTTTCTAGTCCCGTCGACGAGCTCGGCGACCTCTATCTGTCCAATTTCTTTCTTTCCTTGATCCCATCTCATATCGACCCGTCTTGTCTCATGGCCATGGCCACGTATATGCACTGTTATTCTTGTACCCTTTTTTGTCTTTGTATCTGTACATTCTCTGATTTTATCTTGCGGTCTTGCGCGTGTATCGGCTATGCTCGAAAGGGCGTATTTATGAGCGGAAACGTCGAAGCGACTGAGTAGAAACGTTGTTCGCAAGCAACGACCGAAATGGAACTGCGCCCCGTTCCAGTAGCCAAATGCTCGAATGATAAAATTCGTAGTACAGGTCCGTGTGGACTCGGAATTACTAGTATAACCAGGCGTCTATGAAACGGAACGAAGGTTCGGGCGGGTCTGAAGCAGGCGACGACGCTCAAGTCAAGTCAGATCGATAACTTCACCGGGCGTAAATATAGGCCCCTCTGTCTTAATCTTCTCTTTCTTCATCTTCACCTTCATCTTCACGTCGGAGGGCTCTCGCTTGACCTGTTTCCCCTTCTTCTTCTTCATAGCGTCGAGTTGCATCTATGTGAGGTAGCGGAGGTGAGCAAGTAATAAACAAGGCTGAGAGTTACTTACCTGGAGTTTCTTTATTTGAGCCTCGTCGGGATCCTCAGGCTCGTCGTCGACGTCCATAGTCAGATCCAGGACGTCTGATGGTGTCGCGGCGCGTTCCTCTGGTGCGGCGCGTTCTTCGGGTGGAACGATACCCTCGGCTCGAAGGAGTCCTACAGTAGATATCCATTAACTGTCTGTGAAAATGAAATCGGACGTGACATACCAAAGGCCGATATCTGAAAGTCAAGGTACCGAGGACCTTGATCAACGTCGAACTTCGTTTTGCGCGATTTTGCTTCTGGAATTCAGGCCCAAACCTGGGAACAGAAAAAAATATTAGAATCTGCGGGCAACGTCGATATCCGACCATGGAATCCATGGCCAGGATCTAATCGAGATTAAACCTCACTGTACCGAGTGGCCGATGGCTTTCTTGGACCGTTCATGCAGAATTGTCGGCTCGTATTTCCGATCCCATCTTCTGGCTACGCTCCCTGTGAGTTTGACGAGGCGGAACACCACCTTGATCGTCCCCAGTTCTGGCGAAATTGCGGTATTCAGGTATTTATCATCGTCTAAATCGGACTGAAATCAAAATCTCGTGTAGAAGAAAGAGCGACGGCGAACCGGTCAAGATCTGCTTGCTAAACGTCAGGGGCCGTCGCGTATTGGCAGATGTCGCCACACTATCGCGGCAGGCTGTGCTGATTTTGCTTCCCGTCGCGCCGTCGAGATGGAGGCCTCCGCATGAAACACCGTCGACAGCGATTCGCCCGGAGACTGTGTGTTTGGGGGAGGCATCCGTGTTCTTCATCTTGATGCGGAAATTCTGCAAAGACAAGCCAAGTGTGAGCCGATAAGCCAAATCCTTCCCCCTCCCCCCCACGAAAAAAGAGTAGTAGAGGACCTTATCATTCTCAGAGGCAATCCAACAAGTCGCCTCTAATCCATCCGCCGAGTATTCGACCGCGTATTCGGGGACGGGGACCCCTTCGACAGTAATCACAGCAGAGAATTGTCCGAGTTGCATCGAACGCGTCCTTCGTGGGTCGCTATGCTCCCTGACGATAAAAAGGCAGGTAGAAATAGAAGGGAAAAAGATATCAATTGGCAGGCGCGTGACGTCACCTCTTCCCGTGCATGTGACAGTCACTTTCCTCTTTGTTTCCTGCCGTCATCCGAGACTCAGAACTCTGCATTTTCGGGTTGTCATGCGTCTCAATGACCTCCATGCTTGGATATCTGTGGATGGCATCGAGCCATCCGAATACTCGGCCGATGGGAAAGAGGCGTCTTGCTGAATCCCTTCCGAATGCGACTCGCCACCTTTGAATCGTATTCTTACCCTGCCTTTCATTTCAGAAATTCATAGTCCAATGGAAAAATACCCATTCATCGCCGCGGCAAACAGTCAATGCTCAAGTAACAGTAGACGGCACTCGTTGCGGAAACAATGACATGCTTTGCCGCGACCGTACGCGTCCTCACATTACCTCTGGGAGCCGCAACAGCGTTGCTATATCCCTCCATAGCCGACGGCCTCTCCTATTTTCCCGGCAAACGTTAACAGGTCCAATGCAGCCTTGCAAACTTGCAGCCCATCACCCCCCCTCATCTTCAGTTTCAATTAGATGACGATGATCTGCTGAATGCCGCCATCTCGCCTGAGCTTGGCTCGGTTAGAGTGGACATCCGACTCGTGAGATCGGTACCTTCTCGGGGGTACGTACCAGCCCGTTTGGAGCCGTTCTTTCGAGACACAAGTGCTGCACGAGCGATCAAAGAAGGCCATAGGTCACTCGGTCTAGTCGGTTTCTATTTGCCTGCACCGGCCGCGTTATCTCACTCTTCAAAAGTTCGGTGCTGCGTTTCCGGCGAGGAATTCACGAACAACCCACGATGAAGTCATCGCTAATCTCGCCACTTTCGTTTTCAAGTACCGGCCCATAGGTAAATTACCGTTCCCTTCCCAAAGCGATTACTTACCCAGATGCAGAGCTGCTGAGAGCTCATGCGCCTCCGGAAGTCAGAGCAGAAGCCACCGCAGCTCTCACCGAGGTGGTGAATTTCACAGTGGATGACGACGACGCGGTTGAAATCAAGCAACTCGAGGCAAGTCGTCGTGCTTGTGCTACCGCTCAATACTAACATGCTATATCAATAGGCGTGCCTCCGAGTGCTCAAGAAGAAAGGTGTCAAAGTTAAATCCGAATCGTCTGGTGTAAAGCAGGAGAGGAGCTCTGTGTTCGCGCCCGGCGAAGTTATCAACTTGACTTGACATGTTCTGCTGTTTGGTTGGGATATCTCGAGGACGTGGTTGAGTTGTATTTGAGCACTAGACCATTTACTTTCATTGTTTTACACCAGGCAGCCGGAATATATACCTTTTCAAGTCCCGTCGAGCTCTCTCTTCGCAAATTTAGGTTTATGATCGGAAGCCGTTCTTTCTTGAATGAGTCTTGATCCCATATACTTCTCATATCGTCCCGTCTCGTCTCGTGGCCACTACTATACCCTGTTGTTCTTGTACTATTTGTCTCTGTACCCCCTGTGACTTTATTTTGCGTCCCTGCGAGACGTCTGCACTCTATTGAGAGCTATTTATCCAAGATCCGGCATCTCGTTGAAGCGGGTCTGCGCCTCATTCCAATGGCCAAATTCTACTTTTAACTTTACAAGAATTGTGGCGTCGGTGAGACAGTACTTATCAGAGAAAGAAAATCAGAACCGACAACGCGATAATCACTGGTGGCCCCACAATATATTCTCCGGTTCAAATTCAATTCGTTGTCCATGGTGCAGTTGTTTGATGTTGATTCGTGGGTGGCTCGGCGAGTAGAAATTTCGAGCGGTCTGGGCGGTTGAGAGGGGGCATTGAGCGGAACAAGGTCTGGTTCCGAACTGCATATCTGACAGTGGCACTATACGCGTCAGAAACTGAATTTATCTCCGACAACGTTCTCTGTAATGGCCCACAACTTCCCGGCCATGTCCTATAGAAACATCATTTATTTGAACCCTCCACCACAAGCGGCGAGGCACTCACAGAGTCAGTGGCGTGGGGCGCAACCTGATCGTCAGCCACGGCACAGTCAACGAGGTAAGCACCGGGTGTGTCTGCGGGACCAAGACTTTGAGTCAAATCCAAACTTGGTCCAAATGCAGCGTACTGTCAAGACGTGTGTCGAATGCCGCAGCGACTGTGCTGAACACAATGAATATCAGCTTACTTGATATTATGTTGAAACCCCACTTCTGAATTTACGTTGCTGCCCCTCCACCCAATGTCTTCCATTCGAATTTCTCTGGGTTGGGAAGGCCGTCAGCTCCGAGGATACCTACCAGCACGATATTATTTCCATAGCCCAACAGGACAGAATAGAAAACAAACCTAGAGCCACCATATGTTCCTTGACCCCTTCCCTCAACTGGGCATTTGTGAATATAGCTGGGACCGAGCAACCTGATTAGTTTTGAGCATGCGGTGAGCAATGGGGCACCGTACTTCCAAGATACAGACTACGCATTTATCCTCCCCCCCGCGCGCCTCGACAGCTCGCGCGCGGTGATGACATTCGCCGTCTTCGTCTGCGCATACGCACCGTACACGCTGTACCGCGCCGGATCGGGATTTGCGCAGAGCATGGCGAGGTCGACGCCCGCGAGCGTGTGCGCGCTGCTCGAGACGTACACCACACGGCGTGTAACTCGCGGTCTTCGCTGCGAAGAGGCGCGGCACGAGGAGCTTGGTGAGGAGGAACGGGCCAACGTGTTCCACCGCCAGGTGCATCTCGAGGTCGTCTTCGGAGAGTTGAGCTCCCCGCCGGGGCCAGCGGCGTTGTGGATCAGAACCTGCGGAATAAATTGAGCCACTTGCTAAGATCAACTTGGAAGAAAGACAAAATGCACGCCATACGTGCAAAGGCTCGGGGTACGCGTTGACTTGGGCGGCAGCTCCACGGACGGAAGCCAACGACGCGAGGTCGAGAACCAGGGAGCGAATATTTGCGCCCGAGATCTCTGCCGTGATAGCCGCTTCAGCGAGCTTCAACCTGCCCCCTTCAGAGTCAGCAAGCCGCACAATAGTACTCAAGAAAATATGAACCTCTCGAGATAGTATCCAGCGAAAACCACGAGATTAATCGCATATCCTGCAAGTGCGCGCGCCGTCTCGAAGCCCAGTCCGTTGATCGTCGGGCCCGTAACCAGGACTGTCGGTTGGATTGGACAGAGTAAAATAATATTGCCAAGTACTCACCATTCTTGCCGCGAATGTGGTCCGCAAAAACGGTGGCAACTTCTTCGGCGGTCATGATAGACGTGAAAGTGGGGGAGTGAAGACATGGATCAGAAGTTGTTGCGTTGTTCGCCCTGATACTCTATCTGATATTTGTATGGACCTGCCTAGCGGAAAGCTCCGAGATCAATCCGCGCATCTCTGTTACTTCATTAGGAAGATCAGGAAAAAGTAAATGGTGACCAGAAGTAGTGTGAACGAACGCACGATAAGAAGTCCAAGCCAAGAACTAGACCCAGTTGACTTGGCAGAACCCTCCACTGATGACACTACAGTTGAGAAGTTGAAAGTCGATCTGTATCTTCAAGAACAGAGCTTCAACGGGACTAGAAAGGGTATATATTATTGATAATCCGGCTGCCTAGTTATAAAAACAATAAAAATAAATGGTAGTGCTCAAATCCAACTCAACCACATCCAAAACACCAACCAAACATCAGGACGGGTCAAGTCAAGTCGATAACTTCACCGGGGGCGAACACAGAGCTACTCTCCTGCTTTACGCCAGACGATCGGATTTGACTTTGACGGCACCTTTTTTCTTGAGCACTCGGAGGCGCGCCTGTTGATACAGTATGTTAGTACCGAGAAACAGCGCAATACACGACGACTTTCCTCAAGTTGCCTGATCTCAGCCGCGTCGTCGTCATCCACGGTCAAATCCACCACCTCGGTGGGGACTGCAGCGGGTTGTGGCCTGACTTCCGGAGGCACGATACCCTGAGCCCGCAGGAGTTCTGTATCTAGGTAAGCATCCGCTTTGGGAAAGGAACGATAATGTACCTATGGGTCGGTACTTGAAAACGAAGGTAGCGAGATCCGCGATGACTTGGATGGGGTCCGCTTGTGAATTTCTTGCGGGATATGGGGCACCGAACCCTTGAAGTGTCAGAAAGGTGGCTGATGTGGGAGCAGGGAACGCGGGAACGAACTGGATCGAGTGACCTATGGCCTTCTTGGAGCGCTCGTGCATCACTTTTGACTCGAAAGAATGACCGCTCCAAACCGACTGCAGTGTACTCCGAGAAGGTACCGATCTCACGTGTCGGATTTTCACTTTGACCGAGCCCAGTTCAGGCGAGATTGCAGCATTCAGCAGATCATCGTCACCTGAAAATTTAAACCGGAGATGAGAAGGAGTTGTGGACTGCAATGTCTACTGAACCTGTTAACGTTTGGTGGGCAAATAGGAGTGGCCGCCGGCTATAGGCGGATACCGCAACACTATTTCGGCTTCCAGAGGTAATGTGAGGACGCGTACGGTCGCGGCAGCGCATGCCATTGCTTCCACAACGAATGCCGTCTACGGTTACTTCAGCATTGACCAACCGCCCCGGAGACGAGCGGGTATTTTTCCACTCGACTGAGAATTGCTGGAGATTATAAGGGTAGGAAATTGGAAGTGGAAAGGTAGTTTCACTTTGTCGCATTCGGAAGGGATCCAGCAAGACACCTCTTTCCCATCAGGGGAGTAAGTATTCTACCGCAAACTCTGACAGCTCAACGCCATCCACAGATATCCAAGTATGGAGCTCGCCGAGACGCATTAAAAATATGAAAGCCTGCCTTGTAGATCGGAGTCGTGAGGACCAAGATAAGGGGAGGAGACAAAGAGGAAACGTGACGGTCACATGCACGGGGGGAGGTGACATCACGCGCATGCCGAATGTTGGCCGATTGTCTTCTCCTTTTACCTTAACTCGGAAAACTGTCTGCTGTGATCACTGTCGAGGGCGTCCCCGTCAAGTCCCCGTTTCTGAATATGCAGTAGAATACTCGGTGTATGGATTGGAAGCTACTTCCTGGATTGCCTCTCTTTCGACTTCTTTCTGCTTGCCGAGCTGCCTACCTTAAACCTCCAGCTCACAATCTCTCCCTTCTTCCATGCAGAATTTTTGTATCAACATGAAGAATACGGATGCATCGCCGAGCCGCCCGCTTTCAGGACGTATCAAGGTGGACGGCATTAACTGCTATTCGGTAGTTCCACAAAATACGGCAAAATCAGTACCGCCAGGCGTGATAGTGTTGCGACATCTTCCAATACGCGGCGACCGCTGATGTTTGGCAAGCAGATCTTTACGGGTTCGCTAATGCTCCGTTTCTGCAAATACCTTTTTGACTTGGTCTAGATGACGATGAACACCTGGATACTGCCATATCTCCCGAGTTAGGCACTATCAAGGTGATTTTCTGGCTTATGAAAGACCAAGGAAGGAAGTACGAGCCGAAAATATTGCATGAGAGGTCAAAGAAAGCCATCGGTCACTCGGTGCAGTACATTTTTCTTGGCTGAATTTTCCTCGCCACAAGTCTTATTTTATTTTATGCTGACAGGTTCGGACCTGAAATCCAAAGGCACAATTGTCCTACACAGCCAAAAATACGGCGATCAAGATGCTTGCTGCTTTGAGGGTATGCCCGGTTTTCATATTCACCCACATTTACTGGATATCTGCTGGAGAACTCCTTCGAGCCGAGGGTATTGTTCCACCCGAGGAACGCGCCGCGACACCAACCGGCGTCCTGGATCTGACTATGGACATCGACTCAGAGGATCCCGACAAGGCTCAAATCAGGAAACTCCAGGTAACTCCGCGTCTCAGACTTACTTGCCCACCGGCGCTCACCTCTGACCGTGACGCAGCTGCAACTCGACGCTTTGAAGAAGAAGGGGAAACAGGCGGTCAAGAGAGAGCATTCCGATGTGAAGATGAAGATGAAGCTGAAGACGGAGGTCAAGACGGAGGAGTTGATCTTTGCACCCAGTGAAGTTATCGATCTCACTTGAGGGTCGCCTGCTTCAGGCCCTCCCGAACTTTCGCTACGTCTCTAATAATGATCTCTGATTCGTTGTGTTCATGCTGTTCGGTTCTATCATTATCGGCAGTCAGTGAACGACCGTAATGACTCCAACAAGCCGTAACGCCCGGCGTCATATGTACGGCTATGTACGGAGTTCTTAGATCGCAGCAGTTTCAACTGGCCAGACTGCGGTCGCTGCGCCTTCAGGGGAACTGCGGTAAAGCCCTCTCTCGACTCGGGCGCAATCGATACAGTACTAGTATTCGCAAGAGCAAGAGCGAATTTAAAGCGTGTCGCGATCTCTCGGATCGCGTGGTGGAAATACTTAGTCGACCACTGTGGAGGTACCCCAAATCACCGGCAGTGCGATCACCCGCATGTGGATCTGTGAGGGTACCCAGATCCATCCTACACGTTCGGCCCCGATTTCCTAGAAAAACATATAAATCTCGCTCCCGCGACGGCCCTCCACATCCCAGTTACCAGCATGACTCCCATTCTCTTCGACCACACAAACGCGGCACACGTCGCCCTCCTCCCTTCATTCGCGGACATCCACATCGCCTGCATCGAAACGGACCACACCATCGCCACCTTCACGCCCCCCCTGAAGCGCGACGTCATCCTCGAGTGGTGGAAAGAGCGCGCAGCCGATTCTGCACGCGGGACACGCGTCATTATTATGACGCTCGCAGATGATGGCGCCGGCGGCCAACAGCAGTTGGCGGGGTACGTGATGCTGTATCGACCGCTGACAGAGACGGGGCCGTTCCGCGGGTCGGTCGAAAAGCTTCTGGTTTCGCCGAATTTCCGGCGGCGGTGAGTCCCACCAATGTTGAAGTTCCGAACTGCAGCTCATGTTGATTGCATGTTTCAGAGGGCTCGCAAAAACGCTAATGGCGACGCTCGAAGAGCAGGCCAAGATCCACGGGCAGACGCTTCTCGTGAGCCTCCGCCATATTTAATCATCGTTGAGATTATGCATGCTTACCTCGAACCATGTGCCAGACGCTGGACACCGAAACCGGAAGCCCCGCTGAAATAGTGTATCCGAAGCTTGGTTACACCAAGGTGCGATCCTCCTATCAGGCAGCTTTGAGGTAGTATTTTTTCTTACGACTGTGCATACTCCAGCTTGGTGTGATCCCAAAGTATGGTGTGAGCCCTGTGGATGGTAGCCTAATAGCTGGAACGTTTTTCTGGAAGCAGTTGTAGACACGGCTGAACGGTCACGACTAAATCTGTAATACCAGATTCAACACCCAGGATGTATTCGATTAAATAGAAGCCTAGATATCGATGTGCAATATACATGGTCAGTGTTTTAGATGTAACAAACCCCTTCTCAGTGGAGAGCTTGAATGCATGGTGAATTCAACGGGAATCCAACACCTAGTAGCATCTCGATCTCTTTGTCCTTTCTCCAAAGGAAGGACACCGTTTCCAACTACCCGTGCAGATTTCAATAGATGCAGACAATCAGCACTCAAACTGTTCTTATCACTGTTCTTGAGGATACATGTACAGACGCGGTGGTAAATAACTTCCTTCCTCCCTTCACTCTTTCTTGGCCGGCTCCTTGAATTTCACATCCAGCCGCACATAGTTGTGGTAGACCTCGTCGGAGGTAAGCAGCGTGTCCTCCTTGTCTTTGTTTGCAGAATCCAAGAACGCGGCCAGCGGCTGTTAAAATGACGGTCAACATGATATACCCTGGCAGCGACGAGACACATACATCATGGAATTCCAAGAAAGCGACAGCTATAATGGGACCGTAAATTAAACAGCACACAACACGGAAGCGAACACGCACTCCCAGGCCCATACGAATCCCCGTTGTTCTGCAGCCCGGAACCGCCGTGGATTTTCTTCCGGGCGCCTTTCTGCGGGTCGGTCCACGCGAAGGAGTAGAACATCACGCCGCCCTCTGCATTAACAGTTGCCCGTCAATCAGCAAAGGAGGAATAAATGAGGGACAACGCACGGTTCGTGTCGAACACGAGCTTCAGTCCGGACTTTCCAGACTCCAGCTCGACGACAGGCGCGGAGCGGTTGCCTCGCGTGGCGTTGGGGCCGTTCGAGGGGCGAAGGACGTCTCGGACGAAGTCGATTTCGTTGAAGGAAGCAAGCGGGATGCGCGTCGGGACTTTCTCGAACGGAGTGAAGACGTAGTAATCATCTGCGTTGCGTTGTGTAGAGCTCAGATAAAATAAAATAGTTGGTTCGCAGAGGTGAAAACTAACCATAGCCCTTTTCGGGGTATTGGTCTCCGATGAGCTTGGCGTCGTGCGCATGGGGTGTTCCGGCGCTCGGAGTAAATCCGGTTGGGAGACTGTCCGCGTCTCGTTTGACGATTCGATCGGACTTCGCAAGTTTATTGGATCAACATATAAATCTGTCACGGCAGGTCGTCTCACCTTGATAGTTAGCTTGTGTTCCTTCACGGAAAGGGGCTCTGCGCCGCCCTGGTGCTCGCGCTGCGATCCCTCTAAATTGAATCCCCAATGCTGATTTAGAGACGGTGAGAAGGCTCCCGTCATACTAAGCACGAACGACTCACCTGAGTAAGGTTCACGGGCGTAACGATCTTCTTGTTTCCCTCGTCCAGTTTCGCGCGGTAGACGAAAACTACACTTCCGAGATCATACTCTTCATTCTCCGCGGTATCGCCGGGCTTGCGGTACTTGCGGTCCTGCTCGCCAGGCTCGATGAGCGCGACGAGGACCTCAGTTACAAGTTTCCCGGGGAAACCTTGGTCGCCGTCTGCAGACACAAGGCGGAAGACGGCGTGAGAGGAGGGCGCAGACGTGAGGGGTATGTGGGCTAGTTCCTTCGCACTGAAGAGGGTCGGTGGATCGTCGGGCGTAAGGAGCTTCCATGGAAGCACGTCGAATCCAGTCGGTCCGCCGTGGAGAGATACGCGCTCGCCCTCTTTGACGACGTTAGCCGACATCGTGAAATACTATTTAATCGGCGCAACGCACCATTGAGAATCGCCGTTACTTCGCTGGAGATTCCATTCCTCTCGACCTTGTGCGTCCCGACAGGCAACCGATTCGAATATCTCCCCACGACGGTGTTGATGTATCGCTGAAGCGTATGGTCCTGAGGTGATTCGGGTCCGATCACTATATCGTGAGTCTATGGAAGATATCCATCGAAGAGGAAGAGGTCAGTTAAGACGCAACCCGGGAGGTGCATGCGATCCCAACTTACACGGCCGTCTGCCTGGACAAAAAGACGGTGCAGAGTGAGCCCACTGGGCAGAATCTAGTGGTCCTCGTTAGGGGCTTCAACCAGGGAAGGGAGCGACGTACCTCGAGAGCCAACGACGGCGTAAGAGAAGGAAGAGTGAGGAGGATGGGGTCGAATTCGGACATCTACAAGACTGTTGGGACGAAAGGACAAATTCGAGCTAATCACAAGTAAAGTATGCTTGCGGATAACCGGCCCGCAGTGCAAGTCATGCGATGGTCCGAGAATTAGCCGGTGCGGTGGTAGTCCGCGCGTTACATAAGGTTGAGCCTTCGAGTCTTCTAGAGTGAACGGCAGGTATTCTTCGTAGTTTTCAATGTAGCGGGAAGTTTTTATGATGAAAATTGAACCGGGTGCACTGGCAAAATAGGGAAGTCAAAGTTGATTTGGAGGACCAATTATAATTTCATGGATGTCTTTGCTTTATAAGGTGACAAATCATCGCAATTGGAGTTCAGTCAAGATACACCTAGATTTATTGTGAAAACCATTTGTAAGCCAGAGCGTAATGGACGCGGGTAGGGCTCCAACCGTTTAGTTTCCGTTTAGACTTTTGAGAATCGAACGGAAACGGTTGACAAATCGTTCGCAAACCTTTTCAAACGGTATTACTATCCCCCCCCGCCGTGCCGGACAAGCCTAGTACTCGGACAAACAGACATTTCTCATCCAATACTGGACCATTTTCTGGGATTTCTGGCTCTATATAAGCGGTAGGGTGTGGCCTAGACATCCTCAGTGTCATAACCTTTTATATCGAAGGTCATGGGATAGATAACAGTAGAAACATCTGGCAACTACTAGGAATTTCGAAGACTTTGGGTATTTTTGGGCCTAGGGCCCTTGACCTGAGGGAATATCATCCCGATAAAACATGCAAAGGATACCCCTGTATTCTAAAAGTGTCCATGCAAAAGCTCAGAGACATAGCTGCCCTGTAGCTCTCACAAGAGTTCGAAAATTCGGACAATGCCGGTCAATTTGATCTGTTAATTGCCCAGATTGATGGCAAGAAATTCCATGTCCTATGCCAGTCTTCCTGGGCCTACCAGGCGCTCTTCTGTATTTATATAATGGCCCCGATGTAGGACCGCGTCCATGCAACATTTCAAGCCTTTTTGATGAGAAGGTGCTGTGATAAAAGGCCGGCAATCGAGAATTTAGCTCTTACCTAGAACTCGGACACTCGGCCTCGTCAGCAAAGTCGCTGTTGCTTGACCGATACTGGACCGTTTTGCACAAACCAAAAGCTCATTCCGAATGATTTTTATGATTTATAAAAGTCTATCGCCTCCAAAATGCATCAGAGCCTCTTAGAGAAAACATATTCAAGCTTCTTTCTTAAGTGTCCGAGTTCTAGGGGGGGGATAGTAGGGAGGTTGTACAAAAGCCGCACAAGCCGCATGTGGCTTTTGGGCATTGCACGAAGCCGCAGGGAGGACTTCAATATTTTCAACTCATAAACCCACTAGAAATGACTCATATTCTGTCTACAGTGCCATTCATCACTTCTCGACTACCCGATTTGGTGTGTCAGGGATCAAAACTCGAAAGTGATTCAGCGTTCGACAGAGATAGAGTCAGAGGCCAGAAACTCAGAATTAGATGTAGTTTAGGTACTATTGTTGAACTTATAAACCACTAAGCCATCAGAGCAAAAAATGTTTTTCCAACTCGAAAAAAATGACCGATGGTCACGTGAGGCTCCGTTTTAGCGCGTACGACGCGTTATTTCGACGTTCCCCGACCAATATTGACTGCTTCAGAGATTGCCGTGGTCGGAATACGCCTATGGGACGAGTATTGTTTCACAGCGCGTGCCGCATCTTTGATACCAAGGCCCGACCTATTGCAAGTAAGCACATTTCACAGTGTATGCGGCTATCGAATCAGATCCGGGGAATACAATCATTTACACTTGAGTTTTCGCACTGATTCTTCAGCACCTACAAATTGAATGACGAATCGGACAATCATCCCATAAGTCTAAAATACTCTCCTCCGCTCAGCAGGTTCATTGAAAGCTCGAGTGAACTCGGGAATCCCCGTGGCTTTTGCACAACCTCCCTATTTTGGCAGCCAAAATAAAAAATCAGAATTGAATACAAGCGTGTCATTCAGAAATTGCGGAACCCTTCCATACTTCGATATAGTACATCTGACGTGCATGGGAGCTCTGTTTCCCTACCGAAGAGGTGGCCGGCAAAGGCGCGCTCCCCGCCATCA
The DNA here is from genome assembly GCA_029378375.1 of Mycena olivaceomarginata. Classification (NCBI taxonomy): domain Eukaryota; kingdom Fungi; phylum Basidiomycota; class Agaricomycetes; order Agaricales; family Mycenaceae; genus Mycena; species Mycena olivaceomarginata. The sequence goes on from JARKIC010001255.1 coordinate 23,211, forward strand.
ATCCCGGGGATCATTCCAAATTTGGAAACCCGCCAAGCGCCAGCGTTGGATTTGTTACAACCTCGACTTGACCCTCAACACAGTTCACGCCTTCATTAATTTGGTGAAGACATCCGTTGCACTCGATCTACATCCTATTGAAGGCCCCAGATATAATTTATCAACTGCGGTAAGGTTTCAGCTGTTCAAAACCATTTGAAACGCTTCAAGTTGTTTGCTAACCGTTTACCGATTGTGCCCTCGGTCAAGCTAAACGGAATCTGTTCGAGCCCTAACGGAAGGGCACAGGCACCCGTTCAACGGGCCAACCCGTTCGTACCCGTCCCGTCGAAAACTCCGCCCGTTTCCGTCCATTGGCCTGTCGACAAAGACCACGGCTTGCAGCCCTACCCAATAGTTGCAAATGCCTCGAATACTTGTTGTATTAAGCACTGGATGCCTACCTCATGTATTAATCAGGTGCCTCGCCGACCCTGATCTCTATCCGACAGCTTGCCTCGATATGGAATACTGTGGTATTATACTCATTAGGGTGCACACGTGTTTCAGAATTAAAAATCCAAGCCTCAAATCATCCCCCAACTCGAGCTCCAACTCTCAGGAAGTCGGAGCACAAGTTGGGACACAGAATCGGAGTTGGATGTCAAATTGATCGTCAACTTGACATCCAACTTGTGCCCCAACTTGATCCCCAACTCACTGCTCGACTTTGGCTATTTCGGTTCTTGGGCTGTATCAAATTGTGAAACACCAACTTGACCTCAACTTCGCAGAAAACAGCCGTTCAGGTGTCTCATGAACAAGGTCCCAACTCACTACATTTTGATGGCCCCTCGGCCAACCTGTGCGATGTCGGCTGAGGTTGGCCGAGGTTGGCCGAGGGGCCATCAAAATGTAGTGACTTGTGCCTCAACTTCCCTTAAGTTGAGGTTAAGTTGAGGCAAGAGTTGAGGCAGAAGTTGGACTCAAAATCTTAATTCTGAAGAACCCTATCATACGAAGTCTGAGGGAGACGACTTAAGTATGGAACTATATTTTAGACTGTGCACAATATAACTAGAAGGAAAGTAAACATACAATATAACCGAAAGAATAGCTAATTAACTACAAAGAAAGAAAGGGACATATTAGCTAACTGTGAAGTAATATTCGACGTATTTGTGTGTATCTGCGCACCTATCCGCGTGTCCGATTGGAACCGTGAGATCTCCGCTGCCAGTCTGTCCGCAACAACCATGAGCTTGCAGCAATCGGGACTCTCGAAAAAACTATAAAAGCTGGTTCAACCTGAGCGTTGTCTAGTATCCAACGACACTCACGTCCTGTAACTTGAAAGCTCCATAATCACCCAACAAACAGCGTTCCATCAACATGCAGCGCTTCACCAAGAACACCCTCGCCCTGGCTCTAGCCCTCGTCTTCTTGGGCCTTGTCTCCGCTTGCACGGGTCCCGCCATCAACCAGGCAGCCCTCGATCTCATCAAGACCTTCGAAGGGTTTCGCGCCAGTCCTTGTAAGGCTCCCTCATCATTGCCACCTAGGTATCTGGTCAGTCGTTGCTTGTGCTAACCAATCACCTACCACCAGATATTGATGCTACTGGGCACCCTACCGTCGGCTACGGCCACCTCTGCCACAAGGCCCATTGTACCGATGTCCACTACCGCTTCCCCCTGAGCCGCGCCAACGCCGAGGCTCTCCTGCGTAGTGATCTAAAGGTGGATTTCTCAACTCCCCCCTCCCGTCATTTTCACACCCATCACACCCAACTTGAACTAACCATATGCATTATCTAGACAGCCCAAGACTGCATCACCCTTAAAACCGCCAAGCGGGTGAAGTTGAATGAAAACCAGTACGGCGCGCTCGTCAGCTGGGCCTTCAACGAAGGGTGCGGCGCGGTGGCCAGCTCGACCCTCATTAAACGTCTCAACGAGGGACAGAGCCCCAACACCGTCATTAAGGAAGAGCTGCCGAAGTGGAACAAAGGGGGCGGACATACGATCGCGGGACTGACAAGGCGTCGGGCCGCGGAGGTGAAGCTGGCGCTGAAACCGAGTCACAAGCAGGTTATCCCGGCTTGCTCCTAAGGGCGCGATATGGGATTAGCAGGGCAGAAGGGAGAAAAAGAAAAGAGTGTGCGGAGGAGTGGTAGATGAGACCGGAGAGTTTACTGATTCGTCTTGTATGAAATTACAGAACACCGGTAGCGCATGTTCACGGGATAATTCACGGGATAATAATAAGACCATCTTCTTTGACATATTTCAGGTCCATTTTCGCCAGAACCGAAACAAAGAGAGTACAATACCAATGACTTGTCCAACGTTAACTATGACTGTCCATGGATTTGTTTGATACAGGGTACAAGGGCTGAAGCAAGAAGCCAAGAAGTTATACATGGTCAAAAGCTCACATCTTAATTCGAACTCCCTCCTCGCTCGCAATCTCGAGGTCTTCTCTTTCCACCTTCTCCATCGCCGCCCGAGTAGCTTGTTCGCATTTCCCACCCTTCTCGCAAATTGGCCGAGCGTAGTCCTTGATGACGGGATAAAAGGACGCGATATCCGACACGGGAGAGTGGACCCAAGTCGTGGCCGACTTTCCGCAACTAGAACACTTCCACGGGTGTTTCTGCATGAGCTCGGGTTCGTGGTCCATGACGATCTTCCGGACGAACGCGTCCCGTCTGGTTTCGTACGCAGCCGTGTCGCGATGCATGTGCTCCGAAATCAGACTCGTGGGGACCACGTCCCGCATGTAGATATATTCCGGGTCGTGGCTTTTCATCCGCACGACGTATCCAAGCGGCCGATGCTCTTCCACGCTCGTGTCTTGGAACTTGGCACTACTAGCACTCGCTTCGTCCAGCTGGTCCCTGATGCGGTCCTGAAAAGGTTTATGAGAACCTTGTGGAAGGGCTGGTAGAACAACAGACGAAGACGTTGTATTTCGGTCGGCCAGGATATGTGGGATCAACTGCGCGTTTCTCGGCGTCGATGTCGTCCAGTGCTTGCGTCGCCTTTGCGAGTCGGTATTCCGCCTTTTCGACGAGTGCGGGGGACCCGACGTAGAACATAACTATATGGCACTCGTCGATGCAACGCTGATACTCTCCTATCGAACCATGAGTTGCTATGCGCGTGCCTACAGCACTATCGGATGAAAAATTGTCTTCACCGAGGTGGAGGTAACAAGCGGCGCGATTGCATCTCGAGACGCGTATCGTTTCAATCATGACGCGCTTGCTGTATTGGTTGATTATGTCTGAGTAGATATCCAGAGCCTTTTGGTATTCTTTGGCGCGAAAATGGGTGTTGGCGATTTCTTTGATTTCGAGTGCTTTGGCTGTGAATGGCTCAGTTCATGGTGTCGCCGAAGTCAGCATAAGTGTACCAGTGTCAGTAAGGAAGGTAGGACCCGCGTAGGCCATCTTGTCGCTAGAAACGAGAAAAAGTGGGAGGAACGAAGCTTCGTCTGACTAAGCACGCTTCATTGACATTAGCGTCGGCATCAAATGATTGATCTCTAGCTTCACACCGAGAAGTTGCGTTGTGTTTGAGTAGTTTTAATTGCAAGATAGGTTCAATTTGCTAATTGAGGATGTATTCTTTTTTTTCTTTCTTTTTTTTAGAAGGATTCTAATTTCTAACCGCTCATGGAGACGAGTTGGACAACCGTGAGTTACTTGCGCATCATTCAAACCGCCTGCTCCTCCTTGAAATCCCAAGACATTGGATGGCGAACGACGGAGCCGCCCCGCAATGCGGCTGCGTAGCCAGTCACGGATGCTCTGTTTCCAGAGTGTGCGCTGTATGGCGAAACGACAAAGGATCGCACGGCGCAAGTCGGTCGCGACGAGCGCTGTTCGCATATGATGCGAGCCCCGTGAAGGCGAGTGAAATGGGTATAGTGGAGAGGAATGGATGGTCGTCGAGTGGCACCGGTGTTCACAACAGTAGTCCCAGCGCGACGGCTGCTCCTGCGAGAATCATCCGGGGCTCTAGGGTGGCGGGAAACCCCGCAGCCGCGCCCGTCGTCGTAGCGCTGGGGACCGCCGTGAGGAGGGAGACCCACGCCGGCTCACTTGAGGTAGGCCCGGGCGGGAAGCTGCTCATCGAGATGCGTCCATCCGCGAGGGTGCTCGCCGTGAATAATGCGGTACCAAGGCTGCACACGTCGGAGCCGCTGTCATCCTCGTAGATGACCGAGCCCGAGCAGCAGAGTCCGAGGCGCATGTTCCCGGGGCAGCCACTGTACGTCCCGTTTGCCTGCGCGGCGGTGATATCCGCGCCGGAGAGCGGTAGGGGCCCAGATGAAGTGGCCTGGGAGACAGCAGGAGGACGGGATCTGGTACCCCGCGTAGATATCTGAATAGCTGCAATCGAGGAGCTGGTTTCCGGAGCAGCAAATGCCACCATAGTTGACGTAGGCGCCTGGGCACTCTATGGGCGGCGTAATCTGATAGTTTTTTGGCGCTAGCGGTCTGGGATGGTGTCTGGGAGCGCGTAGCAAGAGCGAGGACCAGAGGGACCAAAATTCGGCGACCAGGTGGCATGGTGGGAGAGGTCAAGTGTGACATCTCAACATCTCGGCATTTCAAGATCAAGAATTGATGGGATCCTAACAACTGCAAACTAACCTGCTTTCCTTGATCCTCGTTTCGATAACGCTTGAAGACATCCGTAGAATCACCCACTGTCCTCAGCCAACATGTCGAATTTTTTCCCTCCTCCAACAGACATGTTGTCGACCATGCTTGGCTCGATGAGAGACGACTACCCCCTGTCCGCTCAAAATATCGCCGAAACCTTTGGTCTAGTGGACGGCAAATGGAAGGATTTTGTGGCTGACCGATGTTCTTTCGGCGAGCGGATGATGGCAGGACTGAATGTACGCAAAATGTGATTTCAGGAAGATTCGGGCTCAATACTTTGCAAGCATGGGAAGTTTTGCCAAAGCACTTTTGGGAAAAACCCGGCCATCGAGCCACTCACCAACGAGGGTACTGTCTGGCTCTTCGTTGGCGACATACATTTAAATATTTTCATCCAGTTGGCGTCGGTGCACCTCCCGGCACTGATTGAAGCCTATACACACGCCTACGAAACTCGCAAGCCCCTCGAGTCGAACTGGATGGACTCCTGGGAGCGATACTACGCGTATGTGCTGAACGATTGCATGCAGACCATGTTCTTCTCGCGATGGATGCGCGGCCACTCGCCCGAAGCTGCTGGCCTCATGAACAAGCTTGCCGGCCAGCTCGCGCAGGCTCCGATGGAGGTGTGTCCTCTCCTCTGTCCAGTATATTTTACACCCCTTGCTGAATTGTGGTGTCAGTGGCCGGAGGTCTGCGAGGCGCAGCGCCAACTAGAGCGCCTCGGCATCTTCATGTGGGCTGCGCTGCGCACGCGGCAGTGCGCCCGCAAGCAACGCCGTCCACATTCCGCGCGAGACACGAGAGAAGGTCATCCCGTATCTCAAAAAACCTCAAGAAACTCGTCAACAGCGAGCTCAGACGGCCGAAATGGCGCAAGGGTGTGTGTGTGGCCTCCGCCCGGTGTCTTGATTTGCTGAGAACTTGCAGACCTCGCGGAGGACCACCTGAAATTCGCCCTGCTTAACATCGACAACGCGCTGATGCACTATTTCGACGGCGAGCAGCGGTTTGGGGGGACACGCGACCGTGACGATGAAGGGGGAGGTGGACCAGCGCTGGGACGTGTGCGCGGCCAAGGCGTCGCTCTGCACCGTTAGCGATAAGCGTAAATTGCGGGAGTGCTCGAAGGTGAGGGGTTTCTTTTGCTCGCACACTTTCAACTGACCATCGAGTTTACTCTAGTGTCATACGGTCCGCTATTGCTGCCCCGGTCCGTTCGCCGTCCTCTTCCGATTCCTTTTCTGACATTTTGGCAGAGCACCAACGCGCGCACTGGAAGGAGCACAAGGGCACTTGTTTCGCCCCTGCGTTTTGAGCGGTTGCCGTCACGGTCGGTCGCCTGGATGAAGAATATTGTATCATCTTGCGAATATCAAGTTGAGATCCAAATTAAATCCTTCTTTTGATTCATACGTTTAGTCGTGCGGCTCACCAGTACCCTTGAACCCGAATATGTCTTCTCGAGTCCTGGCTCCCTTCTCATCGTGACTCTTGACTAGGTTGAAAGCAGCTGAGTTATGGCAACTGAGTCGTGGGTCGGGGAGTGGTGGTAAGGTTCGGTTCGAACCTGAACCGAACCCGAACGGGATGCCGCGTTCAGATTCAGGTTCAGCAAATATCTGAACTTGAACGCCAAGTTCGGTTCGGCGCTCGGACGGAGCGAGAGGCGTTCGACCTGAACCGGAAAGCCTAGTGAATTTGTCATGATTTGGGAGTTTTCTGACCTCTTCGGCGTCACAATCGTGAATTCAAACAGTAGCTGTTGGGTTATTTCTACGCAGATGTGGCTGTGAGCAACATTCGCGATTTCTCCATCTTCTCACGTTGAACCTAGGTTGGCGTGCATCTATTGACCAAGTGTTTGAGGTAAACAATCTGGGTCATACACGGTTGCGATGATTAACACCGATATACAGGTATGAGCAAAGGCTGTTGGAAGACAGAGGCGGAGGATTAAAAATATGTTTTCCTGCTCGCCGAGATGCCCGAAATCTTGCCAGATTCGAACCGGACCTGAACGCCGGTTCAGGTTCGAAGTTCAGCAAGTGCCTGAACCGAACGCGACGTTCAGGTTCAGCGTTTAGAGCGAAAGGCGCTGAACTTGACATCACTAGGATCGAGGCTTGGTGGGTTTACCAGAGCTCTATGATTATGACCACTACTACCTTATTGTTATCGCGCAGGTGAGCCGCCTAAGATCCGCCAGGCACGTAGCCACACGGCGGCTGTCCCAAATAGAAGCTGTCCGCCGGCGATTGTTCGCCGCCCCCCGCCGCCTCGGACGCTGCTGAGACGTCTGGCAGTCTTCGCAGCTGGGAAGGTCCTCAACTATTCATCAGACATCGGCTAGCATGATGATTCCAATTCTCACCATGCCAGTGGCAATCTCGCTCGGAGTACCTGCTGCTGGTTGACTTGCGAGACTTGTAACACCTTTCAGTTCCCCTGAATGAAACTCCACTTCGCCTGTTCCGCACGGAAATGTAAAATGGCGTTTCAAGCGGATGAGGCCGGACCGTCGCAACTCTTTCCCTCAGCTGTCCGAATGCGATTCTGGTATGGATCTCCAGCTGATTTCGGTCTTCTTTGAAATATACGACACCCGAGGCCCGAAGGCGACTAACACCGCCAGAAGTCGGCCTGTGACCCGACTTCCATTGCATGTGTCCGTGTACGTGATTCCTGGGCATTCAGTATGTATGTATTGCGCTAATATTAACGGGCGCCCAGGTCGCGTGAACGCCTCCTACTTAAGCGGATGGCGGATATGGCGGCACTCTGCTAACCCCCTCTGAGGACGGCGAGCTAAGCGGCAGCATGGGTTTGTTCTACAACTTCTCAGTATGTTTGTTCTCAGCTCTTGGATCGTACGTGGTCGCTCTAGCTGTGTCCTACAAGTCTTGACTCCCGCGGATCTGCCCAGGTTCTTGTTTGGTGAGTCTTTTGTTCAGGCGGATGTTTTGTTCTGATTTTGTTCTAGGATAGTACGTATATCTACTCCCCTCCTCGCCTCCCACCAATCCTCAGCATTCAGCGATTCCGGAATCATCGGATCTGTCGTTTCCAAACAATTCGACTTGTTCCAGACATACTTTCACAATCCTGGACCCAGTAAGAATGGCTGTGTCACCTTTTCAGTTCCCCCGGTTTACCAGTCTCATAGGCATTATCGGCGCCATAGTTTCCACCGTTCGTCCCGTTTCCCGTCTCACTGAATACTCTAACAGTATCCATTCTTAGTTCGCGGGCGGATGTACGCCGGTCCGATTCGCTTGCGCTATGTATATAAACTCATGCTCGCAATGCCCAGGCTTCTTCGGCGCCGCTGCCGCCGGCTCGCTCGCAACGCGCATTGGTAGGAAGCGCACGATTCAGCTTGGCGCCCTCGTCGCGATCCTTGGATGCAGCCTGCAGACCGGCGCACGGAATGTATCGTATTTGATAGTCGGGCGTTTAATTGCGGGCCTTGCGATCGGATGGTATGTGTCGGACTCGATTCTTCGGGATGAATATTGTGCTCAACACTCAGAGGACAGTTTGAGCATGGGTACGTCGCTGGCGCGGCCATGTGAAACTTGTTAACAGACCTTGTCCAGTGGTCCCTTTGTACCAAAGTGAAATATCACCCCCGGAAATTCGTGGTTTTCTGACGGGCTTGACCCAATGTGAGTTGAATAATTTTCTTGCGAGATTAGATATTCATCCCATCTTTCGCAAGTCATGATAAGCATCGGTTTTTTGGTTGCCAATTGCGCGTCTACTCCCATTCTGCGCGTCCATAATATAATTCTTTCCAGGGGTCGGCTATGGCTGCCAATTTCTACGGACCGATGCGCAGTGGCGAGTAGCGCTCGGGATCCAAATATTTCCGGCGGCCCTGTTGTTCCTCGGGTATGTTTCCGGTTGTGATATGTACCAATCTGGCATTCATCATGTTGTGGCTGCATGCAGGATGTTCATTCTGCCCTACTCCCCCAGATGGCTCGTTGAGAAGGGACGGCACGATGAGGCCTTTGCTATAGTCCAGCGCCTTCATGGCACAAAGGATAACGAAGAGTTCATCGCTTTGGAATTCGCAGAAATGTCCGTGCTGCGACTGACTCCTCTTCATTCCGTTGATGGCTTGTCAGGAAAGAGCAAATTCGATACGAGCAGGAAAACTATTCGACACAAGTATGCACATCTCAAGCTTTCATTTTTGATTTTGCTAACCGGTGGACAGTTCTCCGACTTGTGGTCCACGAAACCGATGCTGCGCCGCACGCTTACGGGAATGGCGGTACAGATTTGCACCCAGTTCACCGGGATCAACGTTTCCTCTTACTTCCAACCAACGCGTGAGTGGATATCTTTCGATGTCGATTCCACTCAACCTCTATTTTGCACAGTATATGCTGCTCTGGGCCTTAGTGGGAGCAAAATCCTCATGATAACCGGAATAAACGGTGCTTTGGGTGCCGTCGTGACGATCATCTTCATCTACTTCTTCCTGGATCGCGTCGGGAGAAAGTCGCCTTTGATTCTCGGTAACTTGACTCCTACCAATGATCGATTGAATTGAATCGGCCTGTCAGGCTCATTTGGAATGGCTATCTCGCTGGCCGTAGAGGCGGCGATCAACGCGAAATGGGGCGGCGTGGATTCTACTAACCATCCAGCGCAAACCGCTGGCGTCGCGTTCATCATTGTGCGCATTCATCTGTATTTTGATCAAGGGCTCTCATTTAACCGCGTCCTCAGATTTTTTCGTCGCTGTTCTTCAGTACAAGCTTTGGTCCAGTTTCCTGGGTTTATCAGAGCGAGATGTACGCCGTAAACCGATTCCGAGAATTCTCGACAGCTCACTTGCCGCAGATTTCCGATGCGCGTCCGTGCAATTGGGACGTCCGTTTGTACATGTGCCAACTGTCAGGCGCCTTCTAATCTTTCGCATCATTTCTGAATCTGCGTTTTCCAGGGGCCAGCAACGTCCTCATTTCCCAAGTCTCGCCTATCGGCATGGCTCGGCTGCAGTATCGTATGCACGCATTTCTCTTGTTGGCAGCCGTTGATGAGAACATTCGAAAGGATTCTACATCGTCTTCGTGGTCACGAATATTGTGAATGCGTTCATCGTGCTTTTCTTGTGCGTAACCATTCATCTTTAATGTTCGCGTATCGCGCTCACGCATATGCATTCTTCCAGTTTCCCAGAAACGAAGGGAAAGACTCTAGAAGAGATGGTAAGCCATTTAAAAACATAATTTTGAATGGACTCTGAGCTGGTTGAACTGTTAGGACGCGGTCTTTGGCGACCAGGTCATTCCGCATGCGCTTGAAACGAAGCGGACCAATAATATTGGCGTTGAAGACGAGAAGTCACGAGGGTCTGATGTATGATTCCCAGTTTTATGCTTCGGGTTAGCTTTGGAAACGATTCAATTCTTTCGATTCCCGCAGACCGGACGTACGATTGCCGAAAGAATTGATATCTACGTTGAAAGCGCGAGAGACGAATGCTCAACTGGAGCGCTAGAGAGAATGTTTGGCCGATCGAAGGCAACCAAGAAGAAGATGAAGAATTATTTTGATCGATTCCATTGAGGTCAAAAAACAAAAACAACAAGTGGGGCCGTCAAATTTGGTCGTACAACCAGGATATCACGAGGAACAAAATCAGCGCAGCTGGATGTACATCAGGAGTTCGAGCATCCCTGAGACTGCAAGCAGGTCACCGCGAACACTGGATAAGTCAGGTTCTTCCCCTCGAAACATATTCAGAGGGTTGGAGTTCTGGAGAAGTATGTTAATGTTAGAGCCGGGTTGTACACCTGAGGCTTACCGTCATGCACGCTGGCCGACGTTTCCATGTCACTTGGGTCATAGCCGGGTTCGGAGCAGAGAACATCGCCTTGAATATTATTCAGGTGGGTGGAAATTGGGTGGAAATTTGCGGCTGAATTCCACTTACCGTTCTTCTCACTAGCTGAGGCCTCCTCTATGTGCGCTGATCCGGCATTTGTGGATGCCGGGTTTGAATTCCGGTCTTCTGAATCTCCTTCCCTTCATCTTGGAAGAAATTGTCTATCAACTAGGCTATGTCGATTAGGCTGACGTACCAGGGGGAAATGTATCGTTTGACAATTGATACAACGGGTATTCCAGATGCCGGGCGACGTCCTGACTGTCTGGGTCGGGCCTTTGGCCCGGTGGAACTCACGGAATCCGTCGTAAATAGCGGCACTCCATGATCTTCGAAACATTTCCGTGGAAAGTGTTATAGAGGGGGAGCCGAGGTAATCTGCAACCTGCGCACTCAGACGTTCAGCACCAGCACCAGCTGGATCAAGGGACCAAAAGGCTGGGCGATCCGGCCATCTGAATTTTAATGGACCTGTTGCAAACTCTTTTGGAGGGCAGAGAAATAGGAAGCCTTTGGCTCGGTTTTTTGAAAATTTTACGGAAACTTCAACATCAAACCGAATATAGTCGAATACAACTGTTGGCTAGAATGCCGTGAGTAGGAGACTAACTCGTGAGAAAACCCTACCATAATCCTTAAAATCAGATGCTTAACTGAACCAGCGATTTCCATCTCAGCTGCAGCATAATTCTGCATCTGCGGTTCATATACCAGGCATCATCCAAGTCGAACCTTGAGGTTCAAAACGATTAGGCACAACACGCAAACGGATAACACAGTGAGAATACCGGGTCCAACCATTATCCATGACACTTCCCTTCCATTCAGACCACCAGCGGTGTGCACCCCAATTGCAATCAACGTGTGGCAAGGAGGCGACCTCAACCAAGTGATGGAGCTGGCTTGAGGAATCGGAAAGCGCCAAGTTTCACGGTCATCGCAGCAGAAAGTCTTGGTGAGATGAGTTTTTGCGAAGGGGATGTTCCAATAGCAAATAGAGTGATATTGTTCGAGTGTCAGTCCTTCGACAGTAGTCTTCATGTTTAGCGTCCCCAACAGGTCAAGTTCCCATTGAGAGGACATCCCATTGGGTTGGGCACGATCCAAGTCAGTCACTCTGCTTTACCATGCCGTGCGATGTCCGCGCAAAACCGGCAAGTGGAACCACGTATGAAAATTGTGCAATGGGACTTGTGATAGAAGTATTCTCGTGAGGATGAACACTTTGAAAGCCGACTGAAGCCGACTGAACACACCAATAGTCGTTAAAAGTAGACTCCATGTAGTCTGCGGCTGCCTGGAACAATGTCAGCGCCTGGAAATCCGAGCCGAGTGTTTACTGTCGAACTCAGTCGCCTTCGGACGGATTTTTTTAAAATCCAGCAGGTGAAAACCGACATGCTCATACAACGTTTAAATGTATATACACCGTGGCGAAAGGCGAGCGGCGGTGCAGATACAGAAAGTCGTCAAGCGGTATCAGTTCTGAGTCGAACATGAGTTGTGGAAACTGTTTTTGGCCGAAGGTCGCACCGGCATAGAGGATTGTTGCATGGATATTCCCCGATTTAGCTGTCCCAAAAATCTGGACAATATTTAGGTGCCTGTATGTCTGAAAGCAGTATATGTTGGATTCACTTACCAAACGGCCACATATTGTGCAACATCCCGCCGCCATTCCTGCGAACTATTGTCACATCCATATCGGAGTGGCATACTGCAACACACCTCTTCTGCGCCGTCGCCCTGATACATAGCGACCGTCACCCTCGACTTCTGACCCTCGACTCGGATATTAGCGGAGTACACTCTCCGAACACACTGCAGGTCATGTTGGCAATCGACAACACCATAGTGACAGTTCAAGCGTATTTCGCGCCGTAGGTCTATATCTCTGAGCCGGATCATTCGCAAGTCTAAGCAATCCTCAGCGCGTGCCTTCAAGCAAGCCATATCGAAAGGAATTACCTGACGGCACAGGAGAAGCAGTGTGGTAGTTCTTCGTGACGTTGGTGAATGTTCCGCCAGCCACGGTGAAGTGGTGGGAGCCCGAGAAGATGGCGCTGCCGTCGCTGGATTAGGTGCCAATGAGCCATAATTCAATTCAGCTGCCTGAGACCGAAAAACTCACTAAGCCGATCCGTGATTGTCTTTGCCTCCCGAGCCAGAGCTGAATTCTGAAGGATTTCGCTGTTCATCGCCGATGGGGGGAGAGGAAAAGACGCTAGGCGCCGACATGGCGGCTTTCGGTCGCTTTAAGAAGCGCCTAAAAATAAACGGATTGCATCGGGTGCAGAGCCAGCTTTCAAGCATTGCAAGATGCTAGTAAGTTGTCCCGGCAGCCTTGGTACTAGAAATGTTTTCCGCGTCGATGGCAAGCTTGTGGCAAGTTGTTAAAGCAATTTGATCAACTCAATCGTCTAGTAAATCTGTGCCTCAACCGATAGAGAACGGCCGTCAATCGAGGTCCACAAACGAGGAGTCAAAAATGCGAGCACCCGCCATTCATGAGGCATATAGCACAGCAGAAGGGGCTTCCAATCCGCTGATGGTCGGATTTCGCGGTGGAAACGAGGGCTGCGAATATTTCCCGCAAAAGGTCGTCTGAGGGCTCCTGGCTGGACAGACTAATGCCGGATGGGCGTCGATGAATTGGCTGAGGACCCATTTAGAGGTAATTCGAACAATATCTGCCGCAAGGTCAGAGGCTTCTTGGCGAGAATCGACGAGGAGTTCGTGTATGGATTTATAATTTTACACTCCGGGAACGGCATTCGTGTAAAGAATTTCGAATTCACCAAACGTGATTCATTCGTTGGTCTCGGTCCAGAGCGCTGATCAGCATTCGGATAAGTACTAGGGGCGACTTAGTCACTTACGGATAGACGAATATCGGCCTTGTTTGTGAGCGAACGAAAGAGGCGCGCAGCAATCACGTGTCGAACAGTTGGCAATTATGCCGCATATGCGACGTCATGATTTCAAACGTCATGATTTCCGAAAGCTCTTCTCCGCCCACATCCCTCCTCTAAATGCCTTATTCCCCAGGTATGCATCCCGGTTTCCCTCTGAAGTCGGTTAATTTCTTCCAGGTAATGCCGGCAAGGGTGCCAGTCTTTTCAAGACCCGATGTGCTCAATGCCACACTGTACTGCCTCTTTTTTAAATTTGCGTTTCGAAGCCAACCAGTCTTGTATTAGCTGGGCGCCGGCGAGGGCAACAAAGTTGGACCCAACCTCCATGGGTGAGCATCCAGAGCCCACGCTAGCTCTCCTTTGACGCGTGACCCAGGCTCTTCGGTCGAAAGACGGGCCAGGTCGAGGGGTTCTCGTACACCACAGCCAATGTGAACAAAGGGGTGGTGTGGAGCGAAGAAACCCTGTTCGAGTACCTGGAGAACCCCAAAAAGGCGCGTGTGATACCCATGCTGCTCCGCCAACACTGATGTCTGGCCCCAGTACATTCCTGGGACGAAGATGGCGTTCGCTGGTCTGAAGAAGGAGAAGGACCGCAGTGATCTTATCACGCATTTGAAGGAAGCGGTGAGAACTGAACTGCTTCTTATCAAGTCGTGTATTGAAAGACGTTTCAGACCAAATGAGAGAAGTCATGTATACGAACTCCTTGCTATCCCGCTTTCCAAATCATTGCCCATAGCCGCTTGCTTTTGTACTCTGTTTGTTTTTTGGGTTGCTCCTTTAATCCGCTATCTTTTCCATTCGCGACTTCCATCCATAACCTCGGCATTTTTCTCCGCATATTTTCTCCAGTGTCATCTGCGCCCGTGCTTGTTCTCCTACCTGGTTCAATTTCATCAAATAGTCATTTAGCTTCACTACTAATGCCATTCAACAGCGTCGCTGCGCCGAAGCCCTTGTGTTCTTCATCGGCCTTCGCGTATTCCCAGTGGTCTCCCGCATATCGGATCCCATCCTCCTTGTTACATCCTCTTCGATACAAGGACCGATATCCCTATACGTTAGGCTGAGACGTCCGCAAACGGCCAGCGGAGGCTCCATTTCCGGAGGCAGAACTGTATTTTCATCCACAGGACGGAAAGTTACATTTTACACGTCGATCAACGAAGAATCCTTCTATCTACCTTATCTACCCGATCGTATATGGTTCGAACGCATATCTGACGTCCCTGACCGCCGGGCCCCGCAAGACACCCGCAGCGCGCAAACTCGCCGCTTTGAGCCCGTTTGCGGCGCTGGTAAAGATGACGTGGTAATGATCTGCGCTCTTCTCCCTTGGTTCGATGCCGTTTACATTCATCCTTTCTCCACAAGCCCATCATCCGAACAATCTACACGCCTTCGGCTTTACCAAATGCCAAATGCTGGCTAACGCGAATTTTAGGGTGGCTTCGTGCTCGTATATCTAAGCAAGTCACCGCTGCTTGCTTCTATTCTACCGTCCACGTTCAATTCCCCCTCTTTCTTGCTCGTGCCACACCTATGCTGACCTCTTCAATCTTCATCGGTCTTGCTGCTGCCGCTTGTGCCACCGCTCATCCTACGAATCCTGAGGCCGAATCTCGCCAGCAAACAGGTTTGGCGACGGTTTATTCGAGCTGCAAGGTCAAGGGCGACGTCGCTCTCACCTTCGTGAGCTCCCCTCCCAACCAACCGTCCCTCCTTCCGCTGATCCCATTCAGGACGACGGTCCTTGGGTTTACCTGTGGGTTTCATTTGCGCTTCCTGCTAATCATTCTCCTGATCTATTTCCAGTAACCAGATAAGCGATACGCTCAAAGCTGCCGGCGCTGTGGGCACCTTCTTCTTCAGTGAGGATTCTTTTCCTTTCATTTCACTTCCCGGCTCTTAATCGGACACAGATGGAAATAATTGTTCGTTAACTTAGCTCTCTGCGGCTCCGCGGAGTTGATCATCCCCCTTTGTATAGATGGCTGCATTTACGATGCGGAGGACCAGAAACGCGTCAAATACGCGTACGCCCAAGGCCATATGATCGGGTCTCATACTTGGGCACACAAGGATCTGAAGACTTTGACATACGACCAAAGTTGGTCCTTCTGCATGCGTCCAAAGTAAGGGTGGTCTAATGCTGGATTTAGTTCACGATGAAATGTGGCGTGTTGAGCGTGGGTCCTTGAACCATTCCTCGTGTAATGCGATGCAGTAATACTCGTTTTCAGAGGCATTGCAGCGGATTATTGGAGTTACTCCGGCGTTCATGCGGCCCCGTACGTCTACGTTGGAAACGTGGCATATTCCTTCCACTCACAACGACTATCTTCTGCCCACAGCCTACGGAAACTACAACAATCTCGTTCGCCAGATTGCATCCACGCGGAACCAGAGTCTCGTAATCTGGGACTTCGATTCCGGCGACTCCGTCGGCGCGTCGGTGCAGGAAAGCGAAACACGGTACAATGAGGTCGTCAGCAAGCACCCAGAAACTCTGCTTGCTTTGAACCACGAGACGTACAGTGCGTGTCCTCGCCTCCTTGCTATTTCTTTCCTAGGTGTCTAATGCAGATCCCCAGATACCACTGCGTTCGTTCGTTCACTATGGCTCTATGTATGTACATGTCCACTGAAGCGAAGATTCGCACAGGCACCAGGTTCTTCCGTACGCGATTTCTAAACTCCAGGGCGCGGGATACAGGCTGGTCAGTCTCGCGACCTGCCTAGGCCTTCCGGCGTACCACAGCATTGGGACCCCTGCGACGCCAGATGTACGTGTCGTCGGCTCTTGTTGGGTGGTATTGACACTGACTAACCCCGTTATTTCGTCAGTCCACTTGGAAGTGCTAAGTACCAACTAAGTACTCACTAGTACTCACTGTCAGAGCTTCGGGAATTGTCTAGTCGATGTTTAGCACCAGTATAAGTAATGCTCTCAAGAGTGACAGGGGTGGAGATACTGGGATACTCTAAATGCGGAGTGCCGATCGAAAGATTTATCAAGCGAGGTACGAGCTAGAAATTGATAATGATGAAGCGTCTGTCTACTCTAGAGATAGACTAATACTTAGTAATAGAAAGATCGCCGCAGCGGAAAGACCGGAAAACCTTGAGAAAACCTGCGTTGAGTTGAGTGGCAAGACCGGAGCGAAAGGTCTTGTTTATAAGTACTGCTCCGAAGCTGACTGCGACTCGAGCGATATGACGGCCTCAGCTCGCAGGCATGATGGTGAATCCCAAGTGTACAACTTGCCTATAGCATTTATTAACACACCTCTCCAGCATTCCGAATTAGCCGATCGAGAGGAAGCTTAAGACGCCGACACGTCCAGTCTTCATAGAGACCCGCCTGCAGTTTCGACGACGCTCGGATTCCTGATATACATCCAGCTGGTGCTGATCTTATCCCTCGCGGTATCTTGGTTGTATGACCACATGTGAAGGGTCACTCGCTTTCAACGACTCGAAACTTACCCCAGGAGCTGTAAATATTTGAAATCGAGTGTCTTGTGGCTCCTCCGAGACCCTGTTTTTGTCGCTCATCGACTTTATTTGATTCGACAGAGTTACATATGGTTCCTAGATTAACTGAGCACGGTAGCTACCGCCAGTCCGCCTTACGCCCTTGCTGTCTCATATGAGGTTAAATGTTCAAACACCTACCCTGTCAATTAATAGTGACAGGGAGAACTCTTCAATTGCTAGTACAGAATATGTAAACCGAAGGAATGCAGCTAAGAAAACAGTTGATAGAGATAAAAGGATAAGGACGATGAATGTAATATGTACGAGAATGGACAGAGAATGCAAAGGAACGGAAAGGAAAGGAATGTGGCTGTAAGTACGCGTAACGTATCTATGGCTCCCAATGACCCGACTATGTAGCGCAACTGTAGAGTACAATATATAAATCCCAGCGAGGCAGATTCGAGGCAGATACATTATATCCACAGTGCGTCGTACGACGCGAGGCATCACCATCACGCCGTCGCAAAGGAGATCGTGCAACGCACGTAGGCGATATGTCGTGATGTGTAAATCAAACGGCTGCGCCACGCGGCGCAAGCACGCCCTCGTCGCCGCTCATGGACGCAAAGCCCGAGTCGCTGAGCGCCTCCTCGGCCTTGCTCCCCTCGATGCGCACGGTGCTGAGGTACGGGTGCGCCATCGCCTCGGCGGCGGTAAGGCGCTCGCGCGGGTCGAAGCGCAGCAGGCGGTCGACGAAGGCAAGCGCGTCCGGCGAGGCGAGGTGCTGGTTCTCGGCCGTCACGAAGCGCGTCCAGGGGCGGACGGGGTACCTGTAGTAACCGTAATCACAACTCAGCCAGTCTCATTTGAAAGGAAGAGTAAGTATGGCACTGACGAGCCAAGGAGGTCCTCGATGTCGGTCTCGTACGGGATGTCGTGTGCTTTGAGGTACGCGTCGAAGCGCTCGGTGCCGAGCACGCGCATGATCTTGAGGAGCTGGTCCTCGTTGTCGGAGCCGCGGAAGAAGTGCTGCTTGCGGAAGATCTAGCGTGTGCGGGTGTCGTTAGCGACATCAGACACAAGAAGGGGACAGCGACGACGCACCATGGCGGCGAACATGCAGCCAGTACTCCACAGGTCGAGGCTGTAGTCGTAGCGCTTGTAGCCGACGAGCAGCTCTGGGGGCTTGTAGTGCCGCGAGCCGACACGGACATGGTACTCGACGCCAGGGTGGTAGAACTCCGCAAGGCCCCAATCGATGAGCCGTAGCTGCGAGACATTAGCGCGAACCAGAGGCACGAAAGGGGGCACGTACCTGGCGCCGCTGGTGGTCGATCATGACGTTCGCAGGCTTCACATCCCGATGGATGATACCGTGCGAGTGGACAAAGTCGAGGGCGGTGAGCAGCTGGAACATGTAGTGCCGGATGTCGGCGTCCGTAAGCCGCGTGTATAGCTGGCTCCAGTCTGCATTTTCGACGTACTCCGTTACCAGGCTGTGGTACAGTCGAGACGCTGCGAAGACAAGTCAGAATCGTACACACTGAAAGGCAGTGGTGGCACCCACGGTCGCGGACAACATCGAGCAACGCAATGCAGTTGGGTGCGCCTGCGAGATTGCGCAGGACCTTGATCTCCCGTTTGATTTTGTGCCCTGCGACGGGTTTCAGGACCTTGATCACACAGCGCTCGCTGTTGACCGTGTCAACTCCTTCAAAGACCTGTTATGGGCATTAGGGTGGACCTCGTTATAGATATCTTGCGCACCTCTGAGTATTTCCCACCACCCAGTCTCCGGACGATTTCATAGCGATCCGGGGAGCTCCATTCAATGCGAAACTTGTTGTACTCGTACCAGGACTTGCCCCGGATAGCGTTGGCATCGGCGTACACCCGCGACATATGTACAAGAAGGAGTCTAGAGGAAAACAACGAGGGTAACGCCACTGCGGTGCGTGCCTCGTTGTGTGCAGAAGCAAGCCAGAGCCGGCAAATCCCGAGCATCACCTGCCCTGATCGGTGGTATTCGGCCCGAGTTCAATTTGGTTTCATTGTTCCAAGGATTTGGCCTTTAGTAGTTGTAGAGATTGTTGCGAATGGAGGGAAAATAAGGAAGAAAGAAGGGATACAATTCTTCAAGAGACCAATAAGCCGGATAATCCGGCCATCCGAATGAGGATAGTTCAATTTCAAAATCTTCGGGAGGGCAGAGAAACAGGAAGCCTTCGGGTTGGCCTGTTGTAGAAGTTGCGAAAATGTTGATCTGAAACATAACGGAATTTAATACAACTGTTTTAGGACATTGACGTGAGCAAGAGACCAACTCGTCGTAAAACTCCTACCATAATCTTCAAAATTGGACAAAATACCGAGACGAATGAATAGAGCGCTCGCTTGACTGAGCCAGGGAATGGAGTCAAAGTGCGGCGCGAACGAAATGGTAATGTCTTTCCAATCACCAATGATGTCTGCCCAATCACCAAAGTCGAACCTTGGAGGTTTAAAACGATCAAGATCAGGCGCAGCACACAAATATAATATAATGAAAATACCGGGTCCAACCATCATCCATAACGTTTCCTTTCCATCTGGGTGACCTTGAAGGTTTAAAACGATCGAGATCAGCCGCAGCATATAAATGAATAATATAATGAAAATACCGGAACCGGCCATCATTTATAACGTTTCCTTCCCATCCGTATGCACGCCAGTGCGGCCGGCCGAAATCATACTGAACCGGCGCCAAGGAGGCGATCTCGACCAATTCACCGAGTTGATTTCCTGAAGACGAAGAAACTACTGCGCCAAGATTCACGGTCGTCGCAATAGCAGCGAACTGTACTTAGATTTTGCGAAGTAAAAAGCAAACCTGATGATATTCTTCGAGTTTCAAAGATTCGATGACAGTGGTCTTCATGTTCGGTGTGCCCAAGTATTCAAGTCCCCGTCGAGAGAAATTTTCATTTGGCTGCGAATATCCGATTATTGCTGGGAAGAGCCCACCTGGTACGAGGTCCGCGCAGACCCGGAGAGGTGAACCACCCATGAAATATGAGGACTAGTAGTATTTTCGTGAGGATATCAGACATCGGAGGCCGATCGATTGAACTCACCTGCCGGTGGCCCAAGGTCAAATCGAGGTAGTCTCTGACTGCCTGGAGCAATGTCAACGCCCAGATATCAGAGTCGACTGTTCATACCCTGGTTGCAGCTAACTAAAAACAATTTACATGAGCCATATTCAGTAGATTAAAACCGACATGATCATACAACGTGTAAATGTATATATACCGTGGCGAAAGGCGAGTCGAGGTGTAGATACAGAAAGTCTCCAAGCGATATCAGTTCTGAGTCGAACATCAGTTCTGGAAACTGTTTTTGGCTGAAGGTCGCACCGTCATGGAGGACTGTCGCATGTATATTCCCCGATTTAGCTGTTCCAAAAATCTGGACAATATTTGGGTGCCTGCATTTATAATTCAGCGAGCCTGAAAGCAAGACCTGTTGGATTACACGTACCAAACGGCCATATATTGTGCAACATCCCGCCGCCATTCCTGCGAGTCATTGTCACATCCATATCGGAGCAGCATGCTGCAACGCACCTGTCGCCCTGACACACGGCCACCGTCACACTCGAGTCCCTGCCCTCAATTTTAGCGGAGTACATTCTCCGAACACCCTGCCGGTCATGTTGGCGATCGACAACACCAGAGTGACGCTCCAAACGTATTTCCTGCTGCAGGTCTATGTCTCTGAGCCGGATCATTTGCAAGTCTGAGCACTATTCAGCCTCCATGTAAGCCATTTCGAAAAGAATTACCTGACGGCACAGGCGAAGCAGTGTGGTAGTTCTTAGTGATATTGGTGAATGTCCCACCGGCCACGGTGAAGTGCTGCGAGCCCGAGAAGACGCCATAGCTGAGTTGGGCGCCGATTAGGCACGATAAGGCACGATACGATTACACTGCTCAGGCGGCATTAAATACTTACGAAGCGGGTCCAGGATCGCCGGTGGCCAAGCTGGCACTGAATTCTTCGTCTGTAGGCGTTTCGCTGTTCATCCCTGGGTGGGGCAAGAGGAAGAGACGCGAAGCGCCGACACGGCGTCTTTCAGTCGATTTAAGACGCTCCAAAAATAAACAGCTGTATGGGCAGTGTAGATACAGCTATAGTTCGCGAGCACGAATCCAATTTGGAGGTTTTGGTTTTTGAAGTCGCCGGAGGTGGGCGAAGGTTCAACGTTCAACTTCAAACATTCCCAAGCTGAAGGTATGGCGATTTGCCAACACAATGGAAGAGAAGACAAGAAAACATTGCTTACATCTGGATTGCGGCCTGTACTGGAGCGCCATAAAGTAGGGCCAATCGCTGAAGCCTTAGCGCTAGGGTCGGTTTTCCTTGGGTTTTTCTCCCGTCCATGTCACGGTCCGGCTCCATGGTGGTGCCTGGTTGGCGACAAGAGCAATTGATGTGATCGGCCATGATCATGATCTTTCGATCTGGCAGTGTGCGTCCGCGTTTAGGTGATCTACCCCTATTGCCCGATGTCTGTGGCGAGTCCTTGCTTTGTAGCATCCTCAACAACCTGAAGCGTGAAGCTCACGGACGCCCTGAGCACCAATCCGATATTTTTTCTAGATATTTGTTAGCTTTAGCCCTCGACGGTGGTCACAAGGACATCATAGAAGAAGCTTCTCGGAGCGAGTCGCGTGTCAATCCATAACCGGCGCGATGGGAAAGTGGAGGCTGTACGGGGCTTGGTCTGAGACTCTGAGCCAGCCCCTCGAGGTCTCACCCGTTTCACCCTCCTTCTACCCCCATCCACAACTCCCACATTGAAGACGACGGCCATGTCCCCCACTTTCTTGCGTCCCCCTGCCCTTTTCGCCAAAGGAACCATTTTCGAAATTGCTCCACGCGATCCAGGAGTGTAAGTCTCATCCCGCTCAAGTGAATTGTTAACAACGAGCGCCGCAGCCAACTCTCCTTAAATGCGTGGCAGATCGTCGGAATCGCTGCCGCGGTCCTATTGCTCCTGGGGCTGTTGGCCGGCTGGATCTATAGGGAGAGAAAATCTCGGCGCACGCAGCCCGAGCTCTCGGCTGCCAAAGGCGAGGGGATCGACGGGACGAACACCGCGGACGAGGTACAACTCGAGGAGCAGGAACAATATCCACCAAAGGTTCGAGGGACACCAGAACCTTCGGAGGATGTCGGTAACAATGCGTTGCAATTGCTACATGAGCCCTAGGCAAGGAGCAGGAACAGTCTCCACCGAAGAGTCGAGGCACGACGGAACCTTCGGACGATGTCGGTAATAATGCTCTGCAATTGCGCATGAGCCCTGCGCAAGAGCGGGAACAGTCCCCACCGAGCACTCGAGGGACAGCAGAACCTTCGGAAGATGTCGGTAATAATGCTCTGCAATTGCATATGGGCCCAGGGGAATGATTGAGTTGAAGGTGTGCCGTCAGCAGTATCGGAATAATATTGACGTTACTCACTTCTGTGCCATCCGCCCGTCTAATCCCCAGGGACCGATTCTACTTGAGGGCCGACCATACGATGGGTGGAAAATATGTTTCAACCGAGGCCTAAAGCTCGGATTGTCGGATCTGTGAAGTTGAATTCTTGGAATACGCATTGCCAGCGGACCATCGGACAGAATGACTTTCGCCTTGGATGAGGAATCGAACAATTTGGCCGACTCTGATATTCGGGGCATCGCGAGCGCAATGATTGACGCTACTTGATTACTCGTATATCGTTCCCAATCGAAATGGATTTGCTTTTATTTCCGAGTAGAGATACAGCTAAAAATACAATATGTATGTGGGAATCAGTCAACAACCACGAGCCCATGGAAGCTCGGGCAGGGACAGCGCCTTCTTCATCACGTTCAGAGGATTGAACTCCACCTTGGTTTCACTCGGCACAGGGTCGCATCCAGGGTCCGCTGACTCGCGCTCCTCCTCACCCATGAAGATCTTGAGCATCGAGGGCGAGAACCCGCTCATCAGCGCAACGCCCTTCTGCTCGGCCATAACCTCCACCGTCTTGAACTGCGACAAATTCCAGTACACGATTTGCGGGACCTCGTACCCCGCCGCCGTGAACGTGCGTTCGATGGCGCTGTGGGTAGTCTCCCAGGGCCCGCGCGCCCCATAGAGGGACGAAGGCGGCGGGCGGGCCTGCAAGGTCGAATTGCATGTCCGAGAACACGAAGACGACGCTTGATCATGTCCTCCGGCCTGACCTTGTTCTCGATTGCGAGGGGGAGGAGGAGGCGCAGGAACACGGCGCGGAGGTCCGTATTCATCTGCCAGCTCGCGCGGCTCATCGCTTCGACGGTGGTATGGAGCGACGCCGCGGGGTCGAGACGTATACGAACTCGGGGCTGTGCGAGAAGGTGATGAAACCGCCGTTGAACGGCGGCTTGGCGAGCTGAGCGAGCAGCAACGAGAGCGAGATGGCCGGGAAGATGGGGGCGATCGACTTGGGGTTATAACAGTCGAGGGACCCCATCGATCCGGAGACAGTCGCAAATCGCGATCGAGTTGTCGATCGCGCGCCCATCGTGCAGACTCTGCACCAGTGTCTTCCACTGCGCCTCAATGACGTCCACGTTCGCCTCCGCCAGTTGCTGCCGGTGCTTCAATAACTCAGGGTATTTGTTACCGGAAACACGACGAGCGCGGTAGAGGTCAGCGATGAGCTCGTGCGGTAGCAGCGTCGCGCCGCTGATCGTCCACCTGACCCTTCTCGACGGAGATGAGATACTTCTGGAACCCGTCGGGGTCGCGCGTGAAGAAGCACTCGTTGTTATTCTTCATGCAAACTGCGCTGACGCGATTATACGGGATCTCGGTCCATCGGTTCGCGGCCATGAATCTCTCGGTCACGACCGCCGCGTCGCGCAGAGGAGTGAGCAGCCAGCGCCGGTAGAATGAGCAGCAGGATGTCGGTCGCTTCGGTGGAGTCGGGCGCCGGGTGATTCTCGAGCGCGGACGGGAAGCGGAAGGTCGGGAAGGCGTCCTTTCCATGGTAAATAAGCCGGCTGATGGCGGTGGCGATATTCGTATGACGATCGTGCGTGCCGAGGAGGCTGTGGGCCCACTTTGGTGCAAGAGAAATATTGCGTAGGAGAGCGTTGCGGGCGTCAGTGCTCAGTGCAACTTGGGAGTTTCAATAGGAAGCGCCAGTCGGCGAGGAGACGCTGGGCGAAGAGACGGGCCACGGCGATATAGAGGGCGCGGTATTTGGGATCGCAAGTTTCCGCGCAATGCGCGCGTGATTCGCGACGCCAACGGCCGCCCGCTGAGCCTTCACGACCGGCTTCAGGTCAATCTCAATACCGTGTCCCGGTCGTTTATGGTGTTTAATTCGACCCTTGTGCTCTGGGAGGTCGTGCAGAAAGCGGGAGGGCTTGGCAATGTTGCTCAGCTCATCGACAGTGGCGAGAGCAAGAATGTTGAGGAGGTCCTTCCAATATCCGTGTGCACGACCGGGATCTTCCTCGGACTTGACGCACACGGGCTCGACCAGGAGATGCAAATTGGTAATAGCGGTCCGAGGGTGATTATCGTACAGCCATCCGAATACACTGGCACACACCAAAATAAGATGGTGGTTCATCGAGAATGCCAAAAATGTACCGATAAAATCCTTCCTTTTCAGCCTTTTCCATCATGGATGCTCCTCAAGTTCCAGATTATTTTCAGGGTCCTATCTGGATCCTCCGCCCATGCCTACGTGACAGGTTAGCTCTTGGGGGATGGGAAGCTCTAACCTGAGGCACACCTTTTCCAGGAGTGGTCCAACGCCGGGACTCCAGGAAAATGTGTCAGTTTGTGGAACGCGTCGAGTGTCGCGGAGCGCGTCGAATCATATGCAGGTGCGTAGTTCTCCGTCAGTGTGCGATGCGAAGAATTGTTGCTAGAGCGTCCATCATTGGGTGAGAAAGGGTGCCCGAGCGGTTTTCCTTCGGTTTCGAGGCCGGTGGATGAGCTGGATGAGCTCATCGAGAAAGTTGGCGCTGAAGAGCTCTGGGATGGCGGGTATGACCGGATTCTGACAGGATCGTGTCCGAGAAACACGACACACGGGTATTCCCCATGGCCGCTGAAACTCGCTCACCTTGCGCCGCAACATGTGCATCGACAGGAGAGAGAGGTTGATCGGACTCATGCCAAGCGATCAATGCTGATGCCAATCACAACGATCCGATCACGGTCATTGATCGTGTGCGGTTTAACCAAAGTCAAACGAGAGTTCAACATGGTCGCTTTTTTGGCAAAGGATAATTAGTTCAACGTGCAGAACTCGCAAAACGAAAAAAAAAAAAAACCGCACACCCGCCGTACACGCCCATAGTCACTTCCAGACCAATGCTCCATCTTCATGTGCGTCGTAGATTAGAGATTTTACAGGCAAATGTAGACCAAGGACAGGTAATGTGAAAACCCAGAACTCCAAGAAATCCCTTGGAAGAAGGCCAGTGATCTGCGCGGTCATATTTGGTCGTACAAGCCAGTTCAACACACGAGGAATAAAATCAGCCCAGCTGGCAATAGATCACGAGTTGGAAGCCCGAGACTGAAGGAATTTCTCCGCGAAAACGAGGCTCCCCATCTACACCGGCGGCCGGTTCGGAGACTGGGAGCTCTGGAGTATAGTCAAGTTAGATCCTGGACAACATTCCACACACCACCGAAGGCCGCTATGTCGCTCGACTTGTGGTGAGGGACATCAGGTTGTGCGAAACCACAGGGTTCGTCTTTACCATCATTTTTAAGTCAACAAATTGAGTCAATTCACGCCTAATTTCAAGTCCGCTTACCGGCGGAGACCTCTGTGTACCCTAGCTAGCCATCCATCGTGGTCGTGGTTTGAGCACAATTGTTCTCGCCTTCAGTTTTTTGAAATAAATTATTCAAATACACTATCTCGCAACGGCCGGGTTGACTTACCATCGGCAGATCGAGCAGGCTTCTCGTTCGACCAATGACAATTGATACAACGGAAGAGGGAGAGATTTTGAAGAGATGTTAAGCACCGGAATTACACCTTTCAGAAGCTCCCAAATGGGATGCATCGACTATACGAGTACATTTTTTCGAGGCATCCTGAACGTGGCTTCAGCGTGGCAAGAACGTGAAGTGACGGGCCGCGTGATGGGAGCGGGAAAAGACTCAGAGACAGGCACGAACGCGGTCACGTGACCTAATACTCACGGCAAAGGACGCGTCGTGTACTCACGACCCCGGCATAACAGGAGAGGACGTATTCTGACGTGAAAAAAACGGGACATATTCTGTTCACTCATTACTGGCTGCGAGGAAGGCAACCGAGAAAGAAAAAAAAATATTCAAACTTCGCAAATTCAATCTATCGGAGAAAACAATGGACTATATCTGGTCGTACAACCAGCCGAAAGCGAGGGGGATAATCGACGCCGGCTGGACGTGAATTATGAATGTGAGGGCCCGTGAATCTGGAGGAATGTCTTCGCGAAGATTGGGTTGCTCGTCGCCACCGGTCGTCTTAGAGGCGGCAAGATCTGGTGGAGCGCGAAGTCAGACCCATGGCGATATTCCACTTCGCAACTTGCCATGGTTCATGCCTGCTGATATCGCTATATCACTCGACTCATTGTCAGGGAATATCATCTTGTTCGGAAGAGCAAACTTCGTCTTCGGCCATTATCAGTTCGATTCCAGGGGGAAATTAAAAGTCCACATACCGAGATCCTCGCCGGCCTGCACCTTGTGAAATTAGTTAGTCATTCTGAATGTTTTACTCCGGTGTGATTCACCCGAGGGAAGCGTATAGATAATTCATATAATGGGTGTCCCAGATACCCGAGCAACATCCTGACTATCAGGATCAAATCCTTTGGCCTGGTGGAACTGACGGAGGCCAGCGTAAACACTAGCCATTTGAACGAAAATGGGCCAATTTGGAAATCTTCGGGTGGGCAGAGAAATAGAAATCCATGCGGTGAACCAATTGGGGTTGCGTAAATGTCTATCCCAAACGAGATGGATACTCATACAACTGTTTTGGGAGATTAAGGCAGAAGAAAAACAAACCAACGTATTGTATGTATAAATCGCACCACATTCCTCAGAGTTGGACGAGACGAGGCTCAATATATGATTCGCTTGACCAAACCAGGGAGGCTGTGCCCAGCAAGCACATGGAAAATCACGGTTTCTGCAGTATCACCACAAGTGAACCTTCAAGATTGAACAAGATTAGAATGACTTAAAAATCAATAATAATACCGTGTCCAACCATCGTCCATGACGTCTCCCTCCGCATCATTGGCTTTAGCCAGGCGCCAATGAAATTCCTGAGCCCAAGACCCTACATTTGGCAGCGAGGCTATCTCAACCGTGTCCTCAAGCTTCTTGCCCGAAGAACAAGAAATCACTGCGTTACGATTCACTGTTGCCGACGCCGACATGGAGACGTTTCGATATTGTGTTAGGTGGCAATCACATATTTCGTGATACTGCTCGAGTGTTAAGGATGCGATGACAGTGGCCTCCATGTCCGGTGTTCCCAATAGTTCGAGTCCTAGGGAGTAGGGTAGCTCAGACACCCAACGCCCGAACAGCGAAATGTGGCTTGGTACCAAATCTACTCTCCGAACACTCTGCCGAGCCCGCTCGTGACTGCGATCGACAAGACCAGAGTAACGCTCCAAGCGAATTTCGCGCTGTAGATCTATGTCTCCCAACGGTATCATTCGAAAGCCTTAGTAATAAATCAGCATCCTCAAGCTGTGGCCCAGACACTCGCAGGCGCAGTCGGAGCGGTGATATAGTTTCTTGGTGGTGTTCGTGAAGGTTCCACCCGCGACTGTGAAGTGCTCCGAGCCTGCGAAGACGCCGTAGCTAGATTTAGCGCCGATGAGGCGCGATTCGATTCGAGTCAGCCGATCGGATGGCCGAGGAACTACGAAGGGGATCCGGCATTGTCCGTGGCCGAGTTCGGGCTGAAGTCCTCGCTTGCATGGCTTTCACTGTTCATCACTGGTGAGGGAAAGAGGAAGACATGTTAAGCGCTGGAATGACAGGCTTCCTGGCACGTTAAAAGGCGCCGGAGATAGCAAATTAACTATACAAACACAGCTTTTGAGGCATTGCACAATTCTGAATCCACAACAGCGTCTCATCGGAAAGCATGTTTGCTGGTGGGTTGAAGTCGCGAAAAAAATCAGCGCGGTACAACGTCCTTGTTACAGCTCCCATACATAACTTTAGTTACAAGCTTCTCATTTTCAGCCTCACTCGAGTCGCTCACTCGAGTTGCTCACGGAGCCTTGAAGTACTCCGGAAGGACATACGCGAGCGCGGCGTTCTTGTGCGTGGCGGGCGGGGCCATGAACCCAAACTGCATGGAGCCAGCCTCCTCCGACAACAACTTCTCGTCCGCGGCGAGCAGTCGCTCGATGACGTGCGCAGCAACGTGCCGCGACGTGTCCGCGTTCTTCTTTAGGATAGCGCCAACCTCGGCGGCGGTGACGCCCGCCTCGTGCGGGCGCCAGGCGTCATAGTCGGTTGCGGTCGCGATGAGCGCGAAGCTGATCCATCGATATCAGCATCACGCCATATAGCGCTTCGAAGATGAGACCCACCTAATTTCGGCCTCACGCGCGAGCTTCGCCTCCGGGAGGGCGGTCATACCGATGAGGTCACCGCCCCACTGGCGGTACATCAGGCTCTCGGCGCGGGTCGAGAACTGTGGGCCCTCCATCACCACGATCGTCTTGCCCGTCCACAGCTTCACGCCCCGCCCCTCGTCCTTCAGCGCTTCGGTCACGGCGTCTGTGAGCCATGCGGAAAGGCGCGGTGAGTAGGGATCACTGAACCCCGCGTGCGCAACGAGCCCCGTGCCGTCGAAGAACGTCGTCGGGCGCACACCTTTCGTCCTATCGATGATCTGCGAGGGCAGCACAAAGTCGCCCGGCACGATCTCTTCGCGCAAGGAACCGACAGCGGAGAAGGCGATGATGGTGCGTACACCGAGGTGCTTGAGAGCGGCGATGTTGGCGCGTGCAGGGATAGCTGAGGGCGAGATCGTGTGGTCGCTCCCGTGCCTGGCGACAAAAGCTACCAGGGCGCCAGAAGGGAGAGATGAAATCGCAATCGGGGAAGAAGGGAATCCCCAAGGCTAGCACTTCGTCAGACTATAGAACGAAGAAGAGAAGATACCGCACAGTTTCGGGATTAACGTGCTTGCTATCCAAAATTTAGGCGACGATGCCGATTTACGCGATTGACTCACACAAAAGTCAGATTTCCCAGATTATAGAGTCCACTGCCGCCGATGACCCCTACGAGAACTACAAGCATCCTTAGTTCATGTCCCACCGAGGAAAGCTCAAGTACCTTTGTCGGTCGCCATTGCTGGTGTTTCGTGGTAAGCACCAAAGGAAGATGAAATCAATCGATCATTGATCGTCGGCGATTGCCGGTCCGATGTGTTCAACCTTTGGTTCAATTTGGTTCTATTTCGCTCATAGACTTTTGTTGCTCTTGAGGGAAACAAACTCACAGAGGAATCAATCCCAGGTCCTGATACATGTGTCCATAGGTGATAGCGCTTTATGATTGGGACCGACTACGGCCTGAAATACCAGTCGTGGTTTAGCGAAGGAATACAACGTCGGAAAATTCATTTCGGACAGCGACATGGAAGTATATACAGATACATCTTGATCGTCATCTGTATATCGGTTCTGTAACAGAGACTAACATCGAAGTATGATAGCATAGACAGTTCCAAATCCCAAAACTCAAGACTTGTCAATCTTCGTCACAATGTCGACACCAAATAAGAGGGCTTCCTTTGCGTAGCCGAATTCCTCGGTTTGCGGCGAGGACAATCTTCTCCCTTCTTCATTCTTCATGTCCTGAAAGCACACTCAAACGTGAGTCGATTGATTAGATAGTGGGACACATAGTACCTCAAGCATTTGCTCCACAGCCTGTAGCGAAAATCCGCAGGTCAGATGCAATTCCTGCACAGTTAGATGACGTGATCTCGTACCTCGCTTTGGGCGTGGATGAAAAAGGTAGGCTCGGGAGTGGCGAACCCGAGATTCTGAAATTCGTCATATCCGACGCTCAAGTTTGGCAACCACTGAATGTTGGTGCACATAATCCATGTAAGATGCATTTTTCGGTGTCATGAAGGGAATTTACGCACAACTTCATACTTCGCTCCGTGCTCCTTAGTCGAAGGAAGGCCCACCCAGCTGTCTATAACAGCATGGAACCTTTTGGTGTATTCTTCCACCGACAAATGACGCGGCACTTTATAAACGCCAATGGAGTGTGCGTTGTCCCACGAAGTGGGAGAGCCGAGTTTCGGAACAACATCGACGCAAAAGGCGGTGGCCTTGGTCTGAATGCAAAACTCATGCTCTCGTTCATAGAACTTCAGCACACCTGGGTCTTTCACCGTCTGGTAAACAATTAACCGAACGAATCCGGGTTGAGGTTGATGAGTGGACGTACTTCAATGAAATCATCCAGAGTCTGAAATTGTCAATCGCGGAAAACGACTCCGTCAGCGTGCAGACGTGCCCACCTCAGTTTGCACCATGACCAATGCTGTACGCTCTCGTGGGGAATTCCAATAATTTGAGGTGGTCGGCCAGCAGGTCGTTATGGAACATCTGACCATTGGCAAGGAATACGATGAAATTTGAATCTCTAACCTCTCTGCGATGGCACTCACGGCTTCGAGCTTGACGAGATGTTTCTGCACCGCCGGGAGCAGACGCACTTCGTCCATGAGCGCATTTACTTTGGCCTCAAACTCCTTCTTCGAGAGGTGCGGAGGCGCTTTGCATATGCCGATGGCATGAGTGGAAGGAGACGAGTGCCTGGGAGGGGAAAATGCTTATCTCGCACGTTATATCATGGTCGTGGAGGGCAGGTGGCCGGCTGACGAAAGTTTGAGAAGGTCCCCTCGAAACGGACTTCCATTTCGCCCCATTGAACGCATTTAGCATTTATTAGCCAGCCCTTCACGGTAAAATAAATCCTTGTTGAAACTGAAAAAACACTTCAGACAGCCCATGGTTGACGTGCCGTTGCTTTGGGTGATACTTGGGATAGTTCCGCTGGAGAAACCGTCGAGATATGGTGCTAGACCATGAGGCAGACGTGAGATACTGGCTAAATAAAGTTGAACAAAGGGGTCGAGGATTCACCGCATCCTGGGTTCGTGTGAACGAAATGAAAACTCACGGCACGAGTGTGGTCAGAAATATCCAATTCGTGGCTTTCGTGCGAGCTCCGCCAAAGTCGCGAATATGAGCCAATCTGGCGGTTTACATATACCCTTGGAAAATTAACGATGATATGCGAGTCGAGGTGAGGTTCATTCGATTCGAAAATCTCGGGCCCGTTCTTACGATATTACATACCTGATTACACCTGGTTATACAGCCATGATAGGGCGAGGAAGAAGATCAAGGCGAACTGCACGTTCACCGCAAGGTCGAACACCCTCGATCCCACTCGCATCCCTTCTCGAAGATCAAGAAAATTCTCTTTGCCTTCCGCCATCGACTCATGCACTTAAATTAATTCATGGGACAGGTTGGGAGAAGCGGTCAGACTTCACGTACCATTAGGCACCACCACATTCTCAATCATCTCGCCCGCCGAGATGTGTACACACTCTGCATCTAGCTCTCCAGACACTTGATAAATTGGGTGACCGAGATGCCGGGCGACGTCCTGACTGTGGGGATCAAAGCCTTTTCCACAGTGGAACTTACGGAGTCCGGCGTAAGTCCTAGCATCCCAGGAGCTTGGCGAGAGCTCCGCATTGAGCCGTATGGCAGGAAATCCGAGACGGGTTGCATCTTCCACGCTAAGACGTTCGCCGCCCGACGAATCGAGAGACCAATAGGCGGGACAGGCTGGCCATCGGAATGACGATGGGCCTGTTTGAAGATCTTTGACTGGACAGAGGAACAGAAAGCCTGTGGGGTGGCTGTGGTCTACCGTGCTTGAAACCCGGATCTTGAATTCGATGTCGTCCACGAGAGCTGGTGGCCAGGTCAAAAAAAAGGAGATCCAGCCAAGCTGAACGCGCACCATAATTCTCGAAGTCAGCGGTAATCCGGAGACGGTCGAAAATGTGGTTTGCTTGACTGAGCCAGTGCTCGCAGCGTATATAATGCCACAAGTTCAACCATATGGTGGCGTCCATCATCTCGCCAGCGTCGAACCTGGTAATCAAATAGGATTGGGATGGATTGGCAGAAAACCATAGGGATACCCATACCGAGTCCAGCAGTCCTCCGTGATATCCCCCTCCGCACCATCCATTAACCAGTTATCAGGGAAGGCCTCTGCATCCGATAAAAATGCAATCTCCGCAAATTCACCGAGCTGCTGGTCTGGAGGACACCAAATTACAGATCCAAGAGTCGCAGTTACTGACGCGGTCGTGGGGATGTGTCGAACTCTTGAAAGATCCCAATCACATATTTGTGATATCGGGAGAGAGTCAAAGAGTTTACGACGACGTCTTCTTGGCCCGGTATGTCCAGCGATTTGATCCCTGGTCGAGGTGTTTCAACCACACCGTGACGCCAGTAGTAGTACATGATTTTGCCAGGTACAAGGTCTGCGCAAAGCCGACCGGTTTGAACGACGTATCCAAAAGGTGCATTCATGTTGGGACTGGAAATAGTTCACTTAAGGAATTGGGTTTGCGCACGATTGATCTCACCAAGTGTCGGCCAAAGGTATCGTGGAAATACTGATTGGACGCCTGAGACAGAGTCAGCGAGGTGGTAAACAAGCATGGATGGATCCCTGTACTCTGAACTGGGCATTCTGCAGAAAATCAATATTCGGGAAATCGTACATAGTGAACGAACGTACGCAGTAATCATGAATATACAAGAGCGCGCTGGGGCGCTCCGCGCCCCAGCACTTCAGTTGAGATCCCGAGACATATGTCATAAGAATGACATGAATAAAGGGGTAATGTCGGATCAAAATAGAGGTCAGATGAGTAGCGGAGTTTTAAAAGCTTCAGACGGACAGCGTAATTTTATAAAGAGGGAGATACGGTCAGCATAGGTGAATCACGATATAGGGCCAGAAAATGTTTAAAACGGTATTAGATCTAATCAGGTGTCAAGGTCGGGGACAATGCTTTTTCAATCGAAGGCCTCACCATCATGGAAGATCGTAGCATGCATATTGTTTGAGCTCGCTGCTCCATAAATCTGAATGATATTTGGATGACTGTGGCAAGCCAGCGACCCGGTGGCCAAGCTATTGCGATTGGGCTGACCGAATTGACACGTATTTCGCTATATCCCGACGCCATTCCTACGAGACCATACGAGAAAACATATTAAGAGGAACACCAGGCAGATCGCAAATACATACCGCTTCTGCGCCATTACCTTGATAAATGGATACAGTCATGTTTGGTTTTCCGCCCTCAATTTTAGCTACAAATACCCGCCGAACACTCCGTCGGCGATATACAGATCCCCTGCTGTTTTCCTTATGAATTTCATGTTGTAGGTCGATATTTCCCAGTGGGATCGTTCGAAAGTCTTTGTGGACATTCAGTGGGTCTTCGGGCGTACTGAGTAAGCGCATTACCGGACGGCATTACAGGAGCACTCACATACATCTTTGTGACGCTGTTAAATGTCCCTCCAGACACAGTGAAGTGCTGTGAGGCCGGAAAGAATGCGCCGGCGAAGTTGGAGCTACATATATACAGTCAGATATATCGTCATGTGCGAGCCGCGTCGTGACACTACTTAGTATTGACAGAGACTTACGGGACAGGACCGGTGTCTACAGTTGGGCTGGTCGCAAACCCATCTACCGGAGATTCGTCATCCATGGCTGGTGCCATGAGAGATGTTGGAGAGATGTTGAGCACCGCGAAAGCTGTGTTACAACCGCGAAGGCTGCGTTACACGGCCTTCGCGTGGCCTCGCCGCTCTGGCTGTCGAGTACACATCTTATTATCACGCGTTGCAGTGGATGCCGTTATGTACAGTGTTTTTGAGGACGCAATGGGAATTGGATCAGATGCCAGTGAGAGGATGGGGCGAAAAGGCTCGCGGTCCCGACAAGGTTCAACCTATATCCCTCGGTTGCCTTGCCAGCTGGAGTCGGCGAGCCACATGGTCGGAGAACCAAAAGAGTTGGAGTTGTATTGTGTGATCACACTCAGATAATGCACTCCTCTACAGCTGACCGGCGTACAACCAGGATACGGCGAGGAACGAAATCAACAAGAACTGGACATTGATCAGGAATTTGAAGATGCCTGAAATTGGGAGTTCTTCAACGAGGCCTGAGTCTTGATTGGAATAGACAGTCGATGCAAGCAGCTCTGCAAGTGATTCTATAGTTAAGACGGGGGTTCAAGGACTTTTGGTTGGCACCCACCAGGATTGGCATTGATGCACAAATGTTTTGGGACTCTTCGTCGTTGGCAATTGGGGCTGCCTCATTTTATTCCGAGAATGCTCATGAACTGCATGTTGATCCATAAAGTCGAGATTAATCAGTTTGCAGACTACAGTGCTAAACCCGGAAGCACAACACCACGTGGAAGCGCAACACTAGGAATTATGTACCTTTGAGGCTTCCGACTAGGTCCAAAAATTATATGAGCATAGTAGGGTATCTTATTATCCTGTCCAAAAAAGGATTTGTGCGAAAAGCTCCTGTGAAGCCCTCAGTTGTAATGTTTGTGGCCGCATTTCACAGCCTTTGATCCTGACTACCAGGCCTTTCTTTCTTTCTGTGTTCACATTGCTGGCATATGATAATTTTGTTGCATTGGGGGTTTTCAGTGTCCCTGATTCCATGTATGTAGGTTAAACCACCAAAAAGCATGCCCCTAGAACTACAATCAATCAGGTCGAAGTGTTGCGCTTCTATGTTATCTGGTGTTCCGGAAAGATTTGCCCCGTTCTTGAGAGCTACTCAATGTTTCCCCTAAGGGTAAATTGTGCCATGGACTAGATATCAATACAATCCAGAATACAATTTGGACCAAGTAAGTAATTTGGGTGAGATTTGGCTCAAATATCCATGAAACAGTCTGATTGTTGTGCTTTGTCATGAATAATGTTGCCGCAACTCAGCAAGTTGAATCGCGACTTGGGAAGTCGGGACAAGTCGGTTCGTGACTTGACTTGACTTGACTTGGTTTGGTGCCAAGTCAAGTTGAGTCTGTCCAAGTCGACTTAAGTCATTAAGTCGGGTTATAATTTTATATAAAGTCTCGGATAATTGAATCATGTAATAAATATAATGAAATAGACATGAAGCTCATTAAATAATGCTCGTTTGCAACAATATTTTACTACTGTCCTCCAGATGCCTCCAGCATGTCAAAATGAATTGTATCTGCAAACTCAAAACTGTCTGTGACCTCTCTCCTGAGAACTCCAACTCTTTCTTTGCCAGTTTCCAAAGCCAAGGCATGCACCAGTCTTCTTCATCATCTGCGACAGGAGCCAGCTGCCAATCAGACATAACATTGAGTCGGGATTTTTTTGAGTTGAACTTGAAACTTTGTCTTTGCCAAGGCAATGGGGAGAACAGTGCACTGCATGTGTAATTGGTGCAACATGGAGTCTGAGAGAAGTTATGTGGTACTGATAATCTGACCCAAGCTGTGCAGTGTCAAGATTAAAGCAAACAAAAGAACTACCACAGTCAACTCGGGTACAAGGTGACTTGGGGTCTGGAGAAGGCTTTCTGTTGGCTTTCTGTGTACCTTGCTAAAGAAAAAAGAAAAGATAATAAACCTGACCTGAAGTCACTCAAGTCAGCTCAAAGTCACTTGGAATGACTTGCAAGTCAAGTGAAGTCGCAGAACTTGACCTGACTTGACTCGACTCAAGTTGGGTTTTGTGAGTCGACTTTTTGGGTTCAAGTCGCAAGTCGCGACAACATTAATCATGAATCACCATGATTCAGCATGGCAGATAACCTTTTTTAGATTCTACCACATTCCTTTTTGGGAATAACCCATCTTTAATTGGGTTATTCCCTGGCACACAACACTCATTCAACTCTATTGGAGAGCTCGAGATGGCAGACAATGATATACTCATCATCACCAAAAGTAAATACTAATCCGTCATTATAGGCCACAAAATGTAGTATTTTTTCAGATAAAGTACATGATCATGTTCAGTAGGATGTATGGCCGGCCTTTGCATAGACCATCGCTGTGCCGAGAGCCGGCATGGTGTCGATAAATTGATCGATTTGCTGATGTGTGATTTTGGTCCAAATGTCCAAATTCAAGGATCACAACATTGCCTCCTTGGATGGATAGGACTTGGAATGATGTCAATGCATCCTGAGAACATCTCAGACAAATTTAATGTGCTAAATGTTTGCGAATATTTGGGAACAAGGCCGATATATTTGTTGTCTGGCCAGGCAACATCCTGCTGATAATTGATCAACTTTGTCTGGGTGCATTCATCGCCGCTTTGGAGCCAAATTTGTTGGGTGCTTTCCTGAGAGCGAAGTACATTATTTGCAACTCTTTTTGGACACTGTACTCATCCCAAACTCGTCCTATTGCACTTATTTTCACATGCCATGTGGTTTTGATGCCGAGGGCTCCAGATGACCATTCAGTGGTGCAGTGGATAGCATGAACATTGTCAGGGGTAGAGAGGATGGGTGAGTGGCTACTACCAGGTTCTTTTGTTATTGGAAGGGTTTCCTGCATTCTTTACCAGTGTTTTTGAGCGGTCAATTGATGTATGCTGTAGCATCGAGGCAAACAGCTGATATTGTGATGCCTCTGTACTACCCCTTAGCCTGATTCTTGCCGGGAAAGTTTTGTAAGTCATAGTCGGGACCCCAAGGCATATGGTGGTGACTGGCAGTTGGGATTGGTCCATAGCTTACAAAGTAATGCAGCCATTAGTATTTACTTTTGGTGACGACGAGTATGACCTCATGGACATGAACATCCCCTGGACCTTTATTCGGAATCCATTCAGACATGGATTCCTCACCACTTTACCACCCAGGTTCTTATCACAGTAACCCAGGACTCTATACAATGAGGGCATGACATCATACACATGCAACCCGGGTTCCTTGTGCTAGCAACCTGGACTCCTTTATGCCGATGACCATATCTAGGTCATGACTACACCCCTTTATGTTGGTGGATATTCACTTCTGATATTCATGTCAAGACAAATACGCTCCTGAATGGCAACAGGTGTCCCCCTGGTTCCACCTGTTGGCTCCTTTATGCTCATGACTCCTTGGTGACCCCCAGACGCTATGGTGATAACACATAGGGACTAGGAACATCAGCATTAATGTTCTTTAATGTTGGATACAGTAACCAATCACGATTGTATTTGATTTATGTAGAATATATATAAACTCAGTAGAATCTCTCCTGTACAGTAGATTCCACCTCGTCTATTCTTAGACCTTACTTTGGCTGGATTGCTTGGTTCTTGGACTTGAGCCTGGAGTGCTCTTGTCCTCATCTCGTTGTTCTGGTCTTGTCTTTGCTCCCTTTTCACTCGACAACACCAGAACTTCTACTCTCTGTCCCTTGCCTTGGGATCTCGACCCAGCAGTGCTGGATCTGACCCATTAGATAGTAGCAAGGAGAGACACTTACCTACCGGGGGGAAGACATCACCACACTAGTTCCCTGGCAGGGTTGTACAGAGACTTGTCCCCCTCAGACACCCTTTGGTCTTGGATCCAGTTGGAACCCCTGTTCAGAATACCCCTGAGTTGGGTTTCCCCTCTCGGGTTCTTAGGGTGCAACCCCAACCCCCTATCCTGTAACCCGAAGCCCCTATTCGAGCAACCCAGAGCAGGTTCCTCTCACTAGGGTCTGGCACTAGTCTCCCCTAGGCAGATGCTTCAACAGATTCGAGCTCGTACCTCGCTTGTTGAAGTCTGCTGTTTACCGCGGGGGTTGGATCACAGTAAAAGCTTATTATGTAATTTTAGGTAATCAGATTCCGATTTTCTTCCTGCTGCAAGGGAAATACCGATTTTGACGAGAATTTTTGGGGGATGATGTCTTCTGCTATGGTTTTAAACATTGTACCGCTTCAGAATTTTTAAATATGAGGTCTAATGCACTCACTAGAACAAGCCGTTTTGGCTTGCGAGTGCCATGTGATTGATGGATTGAACTTCGGCCGAGACGCAAAATCAGTTAAGACTTGCCTAAAAAAATCGGAGAAAAATAAGAGAGTGTTTAGTAGCTGAGAAAACGTTCCTGGACACAGAATAGCCCATATTCATAGGGTGTATATGGAGGAAACACGAAAATGATGGAAAGTGCAGCCATCAATTAGGTAATAAGGTTTTACTACGATCCGAGCCCCGCGGTAAACAACAGACTAGTCTGGCACATAGTTGCAGTACTCTCTGCAATATCTTTGAGTTCTTCTGCATGGGTTGCTCACCTTCTATGGATGCTGGCTCAGTTGGCCACATCCTCCCCCTTGGATCCTTGACACATGGTCATGCACTATTCGAGCAGTGACAGATTCCCTCTCAACACCTAGGGACGGCTGCTGTTGTGTTTGGCATGGACATGGTCCAGCTGACCTAAGGGCCGTTGCTGACATGCTTCCCAGTTTAGTACTGTATTGGCTTACTGTAATCAAATGGAATGTTCATCTCACTGGACACTTCATACAATCGGCATTCTAGATAGAGGGCAATGTCCTGGCTTTCCAGATCAAAGCCTTTGGCTTGATGGAACCAACAGTGTCTGGCGTAACACTCGCATCCCAGTATCTCCCAATGATTGTTGTGGAGAGCAGCAGCTCAGGGAAGCTGAGGTTAGCTGCATCCTCTGTGCTCAGCCGTTCAGCATCCAGTGGATTGAGGGACCAATACACCAGACAATTGAGCCATTTTAATGGTGAAGAGGGCTCAGTTTAGAAATCCCTAGGTGGGCACAGAAATAGGTAACCTTGAGGAGGGTCTGTGGTTGCTACAATAATGAGCTTGAATGTGGTAGAATCTACCACGACTGTTAAGCAGATAAGTGTGACCAAAAGACCAACTTGTACTGAGACCTGTACCGTAATCCTCAAAATTGGAAGAAATTTCCAGCCGACTGAACAGATGATTGGCTTGACTGTGCCAACATGTCAGGTCCCTGGAGATTAGCCCCACCCAATACATATACCGGGCCCAACCATCTTCCATGATGTGGTTGTTCCTTCCAGTTCCATTCCAGTGATAGACCAGAGCAACTTGCAAGTCTACCATCGGCAGGGATGTGATTTCAAGTAAGCTGCCGAGTTGATCCCCTGAAGAACAAGAAATTCCTGTGTCAAGATTTACAGTCATTGCAGTAGACATTGAGATAATATGAAATTTTGCAAAGTTCCAATAGCATATTTCGTGATATTGCCTCAGTGTCAGTGTTTTGACGACAATGGTCTTCATGCTCGGTGTTCCCAACAATTCAAGCCCCTTCTGGGAGATAATCTCATTGGGCCGGCTAATATATTTGAGTACTCAGCTATTGCCACTTGGTGCAAGGTCCGTGCAAAACCAGCAAGTTGAACCACATAAAATATGTACAATCTGAATCATCCTAGAAGCATTCTCATGAGGATATCACATGCTGGAAGCTGATTGAACTCACCAACCAGTGGTGAAAAGTGGAGAGGATGGAGGCTACAATTGCCTGGACCAATGTCAACACTTGGATATTGGAGTCGAGTGTTCTTACTTCAAACTCAGTGGCCTACAATCTCCACAGTGGATGAAAACTGACAAGCCCATACTGTCTCGATATGTAGGGGAGCAACGGCCTAGGGACCGTGACAAACCAGTTGCCTTTTTTTCAGGCAACGGAGCCTAGGGTGACCGTGACCGTTGCATTTGAACGCAACCCGAAATTCGGTGTCCCTCTTTAGCTCAGCTGGATTGGTCTTTCATCTGTACTCAGCCTCCGACCCAGCGGTCTCCCGTTCGATTCTGGCCGCCTTGGACCTTTTTTTTCCATGATTTTGAGGATTTTTTTTCAATGTCACAAATTTTTTGGGCAACCATTTCTACTGTTACAATGACGAAGGCAATGCAACGGTGATAAGCCAGTAATTGGGCTATGGTTAGATACACGTAATTTTGCGTGTTTCTGATCGTGCTCATTGCTGAAACTGTTGTTTCTATGCAACAGTACTGGTTCCTGGTAGCTGTTGGGCGAACCACAGAGAAACGGGTGGACGTTCTAAGGAATTAGAATGTCCATTGGCTAGTCTCGCCCTGAAAACTGTAAGGGAAACATACAGCCGAATAATAAGTCAAGGAACTTCTTTTGACTTGTTTCCAACATCCACTTAAGCAACAGAAACACGTCAAAGGAACGGGAGTTGGCAATGTGTTGTGTTGTGTTGAGACGCTAGGGGAGACGCGCTTGGTCACGAGTGTTTTGGTTGCCAGAGTTGCCAGTTTCCATCGAAGGCGGATACACTGAAACAGGTGGTCGGCTATTCTGAGGATCCAGATTACTACTCTAAAGGTGTTCTAAGGTTCTTTCTCAAGAACCCTTTCTGGGAAACCCTAGAGAAACAGGTATCTACCGAGACCTACAAAGGAGTATTATCAAGTTCCGTGCTTGGAACCAAGGGGAGACTTGAGTTGAAGCAGAAACAGGTTGAACGAGATGCAGTGCCGATCTATTGGTGATTGACACACCCTCTGAATAATACAGGGTGCTGCTGACGGGTTCCTGCCTCGTAATTGGCAAGGGAACATGGCGTGCTCGCAGTTGGGAACCAATGGGAGGCGACGCTCGGAAGAACAACCGATGGAAACACGGTTAAAGAGGCGGATAAACGGACTTTTGACTCATTGGGATTGTGTTTTTGGGCTTTGTAACAGTGTCTTGGCGGTTGTATAAGTATCCGAGGGTGTTTCTACGATGGACACAGCATCTTCCCCCGAACTAGTAGGCTATATGCTTGCACATTGGGTTGATCTGGGATCCTCGGCGAACACACTCTTATAGAGTAGCACTATTAGTTGAAATCTTAATTGTTTCTGAATCATATATATTATTCTGGAAACGCACTTGGGCTCTGCCTGGAAACTGTTAGGAACTCTGTGAATCTGTTTGAACTGGGACTCTGTTGAAAGAAACATTATTGTTGTTGTTTGCAGAGCGGGTTTCAGAAAGTACCGTCTAGGGAAAACTCTGGAAACGTGACTGCTGTGCGCTGCTCAGAAAGTACCTCTTTAGGGAAAGCTCTGTGAACGTTCTTGGCCTATAAACTAGGGGCCTTACTTGATTCTACGGGACTACTTTAAACTTGTTTCTCTGTCGTTTGGACACACACACACACACGCTGTGAAGCTATAAATCTACTTTGCCTGGAAACAATGTTTCCACTCTGTCTAGAAACACGTTCTACGCAGTTTGCTCTACCGTCTCTTTGAGATACGAAACCTCTCCCTACAACCTTTACAAGGCCCTGTACTAGGGGCTGTAACTCGTCGGGATCTCTGGAAACGTGCATATATTGCCGTTTGATTTGTTTGTTGGTTGTTGGAACAGTCTCTGGACTGTTTCTGTGCCGCTCTCAAGTCAAGTGGGGTTATTTGTGTGTTTCTTATATAGGTTCTGAGCACATCAATCAACGGGCGGTCCATTACCGTGACCGTCGCTCCCCTACATATCGAGACAGTACAATGTATGCATAAATATACACCCTCAAGAAATGTGAGTCCCGGTATTGAGCCAGAATATCTTCAAGCAGCATCAGTTCTGAGTCAAATATTAGTTCTAGAAATCTTTTTTGGCAGAAGGTCACATCATCATGCAGGATTGTAGCATGAATGTTTCCCAATTTGGCTGTTCCAAAAATCTGGACAATGTTTGGGTGGCTAAAGTATAATTCAGTGAGCCTGAAAGCAGGACGTATCAAATTCCACTTACCAAATAGCCATATATTTTTCGATGTCCTGCCGCCACTCCTGTGAACACTATTGTTCCATCCAATATTCAGAGCAGCATGCTGCAACACACCTCTTCTGCACCATCACTCTGATATATAGCAACTGTTGCACTTGATCTTCAGCCCTCAATGTTAGCAGAGTACACACTCTGAACATCACCAGAGTGACACTCCAAGTTTACTTCCTGCTGCAGGTCTGTCTCCAAACAGTATCATTCAAAATCTGAGCAATATTCAGCACCTGTACAAGACTACAAGACAATGTTGAAGGATTCAAAATCATGCCTGGCGGCATGGCTGACTGCATAGTCGGAGCAGCATGATAGCTCTTTGTGATATTAGAGAGGTTGTGCAAAAGCCACATGGGCTGCATGCAGCCTTTGTGCATTGTGCAAAGCCGCATGTGGCACCATGCGGCTTTTGTGTCCCTATC
Organism: Mycena olivaceomarginata; assembly: GCA_029378375.1. Classification (NCBI taxonomy): domain Eukaryota; kingdom Fungi; phylum Basidiomycota; class Agaricomycetes; order Agaricales; family Mycenaceae; genus Mycena; species Mycena olivaceomarginata. Next base: position 65,625 of record JARKIC010001255.1, read on the forward strand.
AATGATGTATTTGATCCTTGCATAGACGCCGTAGAGTAGCGTAGAGTGCTTTGGAAGCCATTGGTATTGATCTGGCATCAGGTGGGTGGAGCAAGTGGCCTTTTTTTGACAGCATTACGGCCATAGCCGCACAGTGGCTGCGGAGAAGCCAAATAATGACGTCAAAATGATGCACATCATGGTTGGTAAGTGGTTCAATATACGGTATAGCACCTAATTTACTAGTATTTCATCAAAATGAATATAGATACACTCATAAAACCCTTGGTTTATCATGCGGCTTTACACAGTGCACAAAAGCCGCATGCAGCTCGTGCGGCTTTTGCACAAAATCCCTATTGGTGAAGTTTCCACTAGACACAGTGAAGTTCTGTGAGCCTGGGAGGATACCATAGCTAGGTGAGGCACAATTAACTACAAGTAGCAAGAAGCTCACGAGGCAGGTTCAGGATTGTCTGTGGTGGAGGGAAAGATGAATTCTTGGGCTGTAGGAGTTTCACTGTCCATCACTGGTAAGGGGAAGAGGAAGAGAGGTCAAGCACCGATTTGACAGCATTCAGTCTCACCCCTTGATTAAATTATGCCTGTCTGTCTGTCCAACTGTTTTGAACTCTGCTGTCAGCACTGCTCTGTGGCCACCTTCAAAGCTTCCGAGACACTCACGAGAATTTATTTATGGGGTTTTATTCCCAACAAAGGGCCCCAGTGTACTCTTGGACCAGGGAAGTATGAAACAGCAAGATTTTGCAGTTCAATGGTATAAATTGGCTGAGCTGGATGGATAGTGATCATCACGACCTTAGGCCTTGTACACAAGTGATCAGTCAGCTAATGGCCATCATAAATGAACCTGGAAAAACACCGACTAGTTGCATACTCAGATATTGTGTTGGGACATCATACATCCGAAGCCGTCACTACTATATACATTACTGCAAACCTATTAACATGACATAGAATACAGTATGTAAGGGGAATTAGGGTGAGACGTAGTCAGATGTGGAGCAGCACACCTTCAATTTGGAGAGCATCTTTCGTGTCTCTAGGCGGAAATTTTCTCACTCTTTCCCTTCTGTGGCTGCTGCTGTAATCTCTCAGTCTCACAGCAGGCCCCCTGAAGAATGCCAGCAGCTACGAAATGATGACCACTGTTGCCCTGGTCATCCTCTGCCAATGTCCTAACCTCACGACATGTATGATTTGCCTAACCTCCAATTGCAACTCTGTCGAAGATGACCCCAAATCCCCACCATCATCCCTGATGCTCAGTTGCCTAACCGATTTGACCATCGACAATCACAAGTATTCACAGACCAATGCAGTTGCATTCTTCCGTGTCCTGCGTGTCCTGGAACTGCAGCATTTTGAGTACTACACCGCCATTTCTGAATGATGTCCCACGAATGTCCGCCCGATGATATTTGGCGGTAATCTGACAAATGTTACATGATCGTCGCAGAATGTTCCTGGAACATTGAAAACACGATTCACATCCACTTGGGAATCGATGACCTTCCAAGAATGTCCGACCCATACATCCATGCGAGCTTTTCCAAATGTCTACCGCTGGTCGATGGGAGGGTTCAGGCAGGCTTTGTGAATGGTTTGGATAGGCTTTGTGGACATTTTAATGCAAATATTTCGCCAAAACTATAGCATTGCAAAAATGTAGGTAATACAGGTTGTAGGATACAATCACATCCTTCCTATCGTACGCGTCGTCCAAATTGTAGCACACAGGCCGCCTGCAATCGGCTGCCACGACAGCAGAACGACGATTGCAGTTGCGCATGCCCCTGCGCAGTCGCTCAGGCGGCAGCATGACCCCATCCTTGAGCGAGCCTATCGGGGCCGAGCCTAGGGCGGTGTGGGCCGAGGGCCGCCTGCAGCTCTGCCTGCGCCGCAGGGAGCTTGGCGGTTGCGGTCACTATGAGAGTATTTTGGGGAGGGGGGGGGGGATGAGTAGTTGGTGTGACGCTAATAAAATAGTCAATAGAGGATACTGAAAACAGTAGAAAAAACGCACCACTGGTAAAAGGTGGGTTGATCGGCTGGCGCTGGTAACAGATCATTATTAAGAACATGACAATGAGAAGGACACGCACGGGCACTGTCTGTCCTTGCATACATCGGCCTCTGTGCAGACAAGGGTGTCACCCTTGAACAACTGAATGAACAACAAGTGAAAGGGCTGCTGGTGAAAAGGACAAGTCAGCGAGGAAATGGAGAGGAAAGATGAAAAGCCTGCACCTCGTGTGCGAGAAGCAATGGATTTTGACTCTCGATGTGCTGTGCCGGCTTCAAGGTGCATGAGCGGGGTGAAAGATGGTAAGGAAAGAACAAGCTTACGAGATTTCATTGTCACTGAACAAAAGACGCCAGCAGGGAAGAAGGCAAGAGAGAGGATGTTAACGTGGCAAAAGTGGGAGATGTCGAGCGGAGCTTGAATTCGTGATGCGCACGGACACTGATGAACGGACTTAGTGATTTTTCATTGCTCCCCACCAGTTGCCACACAAACATAAATGTTTTGAGGATAGTCAAGTAAAATGTACGTGAAGGTTTACCAGAGCTCTGTAAAATGTTTTTACAAATGTTCCTTGGACGTTCGCTTCCCTGATGTCCGAGGAATATTGCCGAAAAGTATCATCAGATGATCCGCATGCTGATGTTCCGTTGACATTATGCAAGATTGGCGGTGTAGGGCCCGAAGTACCAGAGCCAGCTCTAGGGCTGCCGCCCGTCACCGTGACGGCAACGGCCGTTTTTTCGCATCCCGAAACCTCTGATGGGACGAGACGGGCAACGGGACGGCCGTGGCGGCTGTGATTACGGTAATGGATTGGGTTCCAATTCAACTTGTGATTTTGACCCCATCTCGACTCACATATTGGTATAGAATGTCTTGTATGTCTTCAATTGACCAGTTACATGTTCACCCCTGCTGTTCTTTGGTCTTGGTGCAAGCTTTTGGTGTGTTGAACCTCAGCAATCATGTTCGGCCGTTGCCGATGATCACAACAATAGCCATGCAACACCAATTTCTGACCAACAGATCTGGTGGGAGGGAAATATATAAACTAAATGAGGCGGCTTTCCAAGCATTAAACTGTTTAAACTGGAAATTCCCGCTCAAATGGTCAGTTTTAAAACCAGATTCAAATCACCCGTTGAACGGCTGTTGTTTGACGGGCTGTAGAGGGAGCTCCAAAATCTCCGACGGGATGGGCACGGCACCCGTTCGACGGATGCCGTTGAGCCGTCGTGACGGTAATGTGCGGCAGCCCTAGCCAGCTCCCATTCATCACCATATTCTCTGTCATCCACACTGGAGGGCCTCACCATCGACATGCAGGGGCTCATGAAAAACACCTTTCAGCACTGCATCTAGCTGCTCCCTTCACTCACTTACCTCCGACTTGAGGCCAGGACTGACTGCGATCCCTGGTCAACACCCAGCCAGTGGGACCGTGAGAACCCACCCACATCTGTGAACAACATCCTCAGCCTCCTCACGCTTGACCCACGCATCTCGGACATGCGACATAGAATAAAGTATACAGCACGTAAGTGGAATTAAGAGGTGGTCAGATGTAGAGAAGTACAGACACGTTCATGCCATCACATCGCAGCCCTCCCAGGGTGAGTACATCGGCAGCAGCGGCAGGGGCAGATACATGAGCTTGATCTGCAGGCCCTGGGTGAACAGCTCCCTGAGATACGGCATCATGTTGAACTCCCACTGGCGCACAAAGGCAATCCTGACATGCTGGAGGGGTGTTCAACCTCCACACACAGCCACACAAAGTTAAACACAATGTTGTTAGCAAGGGGTGAGGAAAGGGCAGGGGCACTAATTTCCTGGCACCAATCCTGTAGGATCATATGAGAAATTGAATAGGCCCAAGGTTGCATAATAATGGCAGGCACCTCTTCTGCACCATCACCCTAATACATGGCCACCTAAGGGGTACCACATTCCAGAATCTTTGAATGACCCCAAATATAGAAAGGAAATGCAATTCTAAGCCTGAATGTACTCTCCCAGGGCCTGGGGTCAAGAGGTTGTTGAGTTATAAGAAGATACATTATTGCTACTTTGGGAAATTGATGAGGGATTGATCAGCTGGAGGTCCTTACAATATGCAAATGAGCACATGAGCTCGGCAACAAAATGGCAGCAGGACACCATCACTGAACATGTTTTCACTTGGAACTGCTCAAAAAATCCTGGGATGACTTGCAAAAGTGATATTTTGTTGATTTGATGTAAATATAAGGCCTCAAACACAACCAAGCTCCTCAGGCATCCAGAAGGCAGTCTGCCATGCGAGCTGCCACCATGGCGCTGTTTGGAAAGCAGATTCAGACAAGTCTGTGAAATGGAGAAAAAGGACTTGAAATAGAGAAGAAAGACTTGCATTACATTTCTGATGCTACTTGCATTGAGGCGGGACACAGGCTATGAATGTGAATGAAGATGTATTGAAAGTAGAAGGCTTAGGCTGAGATTTTGGTGCCATGCAACACTTCTTGTGGTTAGGTCGTGAGGTGGAGATGGCCAGTAGAGGTGCAGGTGCAGGATGTGATGCCAAGGAGCCAGTGGAAGGTGGTGCCACTACACTATCAAGTCTTTCTCCCCACTGCTCTCCCTCACCTTCCTCCCACTGCTTGCTCCAGTGCCATAAGCCTCATCTACCAACTTGCGATGCTTCTGACCCGGCTTCTTGTTGGGCACAATCACCTGCAGCCAGCAAGAAGAAGCAGGGACATGGGAGGATGATGGCAAGACACCACCTTGAGGCTGCAGACATGGTGAGCATTGATGTTCATATTGGTGTGGTTTGTGAAGAAGGGAATGGTGGGAGAGAGGTGTTGCAGGTGGAGGTAGAGGAAGAGAGTGAGGAGGGCCAGACAAGCCTTGTCCATTGGCAAAGGGCAATGCATTCCCAAAATGGCACAGGGGCAGAGGTGGAAAGTATTGAGCAGGGGAGGGGTCCCCAATTTTGCTGAAAAAAAACTTTGAGGTACAGTGTAAATTTGTGGCCACCATCACACTTGCCTTTTGATCATCAATGTTGGCAGAACTCTCCACACAGTGCACCATTCAGGTTGGCAATAGGCAACACCAGAGTAATGGTCCAAGTGTATTTCACACCACAAGTCTATGTCTTTGAGCGGATCATTCTAGTCTTGTAGCAATCACGTCCCTTCACTCTGAAAATTTTGTTGTTTCAGAGTCGCTGGAAATGTTCCTGAGATGTGAAATTCCAGCAACAGAATAAGCACTGTGTAAACTAGACATTTCAGGGTTAGTCTCTACCACACTGAAACAATGAGTATCCAACTTCGTAATTCCGGGGCTGATACGCAAGGTATCAGACAGTGTATCAGTCACCGGTCCGGAGCGGCCCTCTCCGGCCCGGGTGATCCAGCAATATTAGTAGCAGTATCAGTCGCTCCAATTTGCAAAGTACTGTTCCATTTCATTCAATTCGTACGGCACTTTGGCATGTAACATCAAATACAAAATGATCCTTTCATATGCGGGCTTGCAAGCTGTGTGACTTACGAAAAATTTCATATAAAACTGCCCCACAGGGCTGCCTGGAGCGAATTTTCAGTGTTAAATTTGTGAGAACCTTTCGTATTGAGCCCTTGTGACCCTGTGACCTATGAAATACTTCGTAGATTTTTGTGCTTGTTACCTGTGACCATACAAATTGAAGGAAATCAACAGTATTGGGTGGGCACCTGATACTTCCAGTTTCAGTTAGTCCAAAACTACAGCCGATGAACGATGTGCTCCGAACTAAACCCAAACAACACACTTATCACCCAAATACAACCCAAGTCTTTCCGGAATAAGCGGTGAGGCCTACGGAAATAAGACTAGGATCGGAAATAGGCCGATCAGCGAGCGCAAGAGCCAAGATTCAGACGAGTGGTAGTCCCTTTACAGGTCCTAACAAGGTTGAAGGGAAGGTATGTGTTTCCCTTAGGAAGATGAACCTTCACTACAAGATATCACCAGGAATTGACCTGAGTGATAATCGAGTGGTGGAAATAAGATGTTTTTAAAAGCTTCGCAGCTTATGAGACAGCAAGTGTTAAGAGTGGTGGTGGTGGTGGTGGTGTCGTCCAACGACATGCAGGAGACCTCTGATAGGTCGACGATATAATAATCCCAAACGATAGCAAGCCCGAAGCTTATTTCCCAAGTGCCGATGATGATAGCTGATGACGATGACGGTAGCTGATTCCAAAACACAATTCGATTCCCAGATGATAGATAGCCTCAATCATGTCCAAGATGTTTCCAATACCCTATTCCTTATTCCAACTTAAGGTTTCCCGATGTTAAAGTCCAACGACAATACACACTGAGCCAACCCCAGAAATAGCCCAATTGCAAGTGTTCAGCCTACTAATACACGGGTGATTCTGTACCCTACTCGAGATAATGTCCTGACTACTTATACAAACCCCAAAATCATATGCAAGTCCAAGAACAAAATAGAAATTAGTAAAATAGCCCGAGTTCCCCTTCCTCAGCCGTTTATCCGTCGGAAGGGCTCCCGCGAGCGTATTGCCATTGGTTGGTGAACAGGACGATCGTGATGTCCGCTCGAGCGGCGTTAGTCAGCCTAGGGGTTTTAAACCCTCAGTCTCTTGGCTGACTGATACCGAGTCGTTCGTCCTATTTCCCGCCGTCCCTGGTCCTCTCCTGCCTTCGCTGACCATCGGGTAATATTCCCCTGGTCTCCAGCTCCTCGTAGATACCCCTAGTGAGACTTGTCCCAGAAAGGGTTCTTATTTCCCCAACTCCGTCTGCTCGGAATAAGAACAATCCCATCAGATCTCCTTAGCCGACCTTCGCCAGTCCCGGAACTTCATCAGAACATATATCCCCGGGCCTTGACGTCTATCACATGGAAGGTGCACGGCCTATTGGTGCAGAAATAAGACTATTCCCGCATGCCCTTGTTATCAGTATGTCCAGCTTATTCCATCGTGTGGGAATAAGACCAGAAATAGTCTCTAAAGAGGTTTGTGGGCTACACGTTCCTCTACAGTTTTCGAGGCGAGCACTGTCAGTCCGCAGGGTAGTTCCCTACCCCTTGTACTCGTTACTCTGTGATCACAACCCATCTGGCTATACCGAGACCGTATACCAGTCCTTAGAAATAAGCCTATACTGTAATCCAACTATTCCTGAAACACGCAAAATGTGCGGTGTTTAGGTATAGACGGATTCCAGACAGTTCACCGATTCCCCCAATCTTGGTAGCTCTTATATTGTGGCTGGAACATGAGATATCAGGAACATCTTCAGGCCTGCCAATACAACCGATTTGGCGGAGTGCTCAGGAAGACACTGACTGATTACGCAATTGTGTGGCTGTGCTGCCAGGCCTTCGTACCACAGCCGGAAGACCCTGAATAAATCAGAGAATATGCATACACATACAGGAGGCATATAGAATCATTTCTTACGGCGAAAGTCAAGCGATACACACAGCCGATATCTCAATACGAGATCAGCCTTAGATCTTAGTGTCTTCAGATGGCATGTGCAACAATTAGAACAGATAATAGTGCTTGTATATCACACCCTCCGATTCCTTATCAATTCTGTCCATACAACGAAGAAGTTAACCAAGGAGAAGGCGAACACTGTAATTCTGCGCTACAAGCATTTACCTCCTAGGTCGATTCCATTACATAAAGTAAACAAAACAAGCAAAGTTGTCAAATTCGGTCATACAACCAGGATACCGCGAGGAATGAGATCAGTGCCAGCTGGATGTAGATTAGGGAGTTGAGAATCCCTGAGACTGCAGGAAGGTCTCTGCTGCGCCTCAGTAGGATAGCCTTTTCCGAGGCTGGGAAAAGTTCTGTAGAGGTGTGTTAATGTTATAGGCAAGTTTTACACGTGGAATTTACCGTCATGCACGCTGAAATTCACCACATGGCTTGAGTCGTAGTCGGCTTCGGGGCAGAGAATATCGCCTTGAACTACTATTGAGGGGGTCGACCCCGTTGAGGTCCGCTCACCGTCCTCGTCGCTGACTGTGGCCTCTTCCACGTACGCTGATCTGGCATCCGTGGATGCCGTTTTCGAATCCCGGTCTTCTGAATGCGACTCCACTTCACCTTGGAAGAAATTGTTAATCACCCGGACTGTGTCGATTAGGTTCACTTACCGGGCAGGAATGCATCCTCTGACACTTGATACAACAGATATCCTAGGTGCCTGGCGACGTCCTGGCTGTCTGGATCGAATCCTTTGGCCCGGTGAAACTCACGGAGTCCGGCGTAGATAGCGGCATTCCATGATCTCCCCACGATGGCTGTGGATAGTCCCAGGGAGGGGAATCCGAGGTTCTCTGCATCCCGCGTGCTCAGGCGTTGGGCACCCGTGGGTTCGAGAGCCCAATAGGCAGCGCATTTTGGCCATTGAAATGACAACGGCCTGGGTTGGAACTGGCTGGGTGGGGCCAGAAATAGAAAGCCTTGGGGTGAGTCTGCTGTCCTTCCGAAAATGTTGACCTCAAAGGAAATATAGTTTAATACAACTGTTTGAGCAGGTCAATGTGAGCTGCCAGTAAACCAATCCGGTACTTGAAAAACTCGTACCGAAATCCTCCAAATTGGACGAAATCCGGAGCCGTCTGAATAGATCGTTCGCTTGACCGAGCCAGTGAATCCCGTCGAGGGACCTCAGCTCCAGCCAAATGAAAGTGTCGTCCCCAGCACCAAGGTCGAACCTGGGGTTAAAAACATTCAAGATTAGGTGCAACACCCAAATGGATATCAAGACAACGAAAATACCGGGTCCAGCCATTATCCATGAGATTTCCTTCCCATCCATACGCTTGCCAGCGACGCGTACGGCGATTAAGGTCAACATGCGGTAAGGAGGCGACCTCAACCAAGTCACGGGGTTGATTTCCCGAAGAACAGGAAATCACTGCACCAAGATTCACGATCGTAGCAGCAGACGTCGAGATGTTGTGAAATTTTGCAAAGTGCCAATAGCATATTTCGTGATATTGCTTCAGTGACAGTGTTTCGATGACACTGGTATGCATGTTCGCTGTGCCCAATAATTCAAGCCCCTGTTGAGAAACCATGGCATTAGGCGGGATCGTATATTTGATTACTCGGCTGTTGTCACTCGGCACGAGGTCCGCGCAAAACCGACGAGTTGAGCGACGTATAAAAAGTGTGCAGCCTGAATCGTACTAGAAGCATTCTCGTCAGGATATATTACCCGTTGAAAGCCAACAGAACTCACCAACCAGTGTTGAAAAGTGGAATCGATGTAGTCTGCGGCTGCCTTGAACAATTTCAACGTCTGAGGATCAGGGTCGAGTAAGTAGTCATACTTCGAACGCAGTGGCCTGCAGACAGTTCAACCACATTTAGGTGAAAACTGACGGGCTCATACGACGTATGCATAGATATATACTGTCGAGAAATGTGAGTCCTGGTGTTGCGCCAGAAAATGTTCAAGCGGTATCAGTTCTGAGTCAAATGTTAGTCCTTGATTTATTTATTTTTTGGCAGAGAGTCGCACCGTCATGGAGAATTGTAGCATGAATGTTCCCCGATCTGGCTGTTCCAAAAATCTGGACAATATTTGGGTGGCTGTATTGATAATTCAGCGGGCCTGAAAGCAGGACGTGTTGTATTGCAGTTGTATTGCACTTGCCGAACGGTCATATATTTTGCAACGTCCCGCCGCCACTCCTGCGAGCTAGTGTGACACCCGATATCAGAGCGGCATAATGCAACCCACCTCTTCAGCGCCGTCGCCCTCATATACAGCGACAGTCACACTCGATGTTCGGCCCTCAATGTTAGCGGAGTATACCCTCCGAAGACTCTGCCGCTCATGTAGACGATGGATAACGCCGGAATGGTCGTTCAAGCTTATTTCGCACTGCAAGTCTATGTCTCCGAGTGGTATCTTTCGAAAATCTGAACAGATTTTAGCGTCTTCACAAGCCAAGTTGTATTACAATTACCGAGTGGGACAGCAGGAGCATGATAATTCTTCGTTACGTTCGTGAAGGTCCCGCCAGACACGGTAAAGTGGTGCGATCGGGAGAAGATGGCGCTGCCGTTGCGGGGTTAGGCGCCGATGAGACACGATTCCAGTTAGGGAAGATGGGAGAGCTCACAAAGTGGCTTCATTGCCAGTGGCCGAGCCAGAGCTGCGGTTGGAGTCGAAATATTTGTCAGTATGGGTTTCGTCGTCCATCGCTGGCGAGGGAAGAGGGAGATAAGTTAAGCGCTAGAGTGACAGCTTTCATTACCGATTGGGAAATGCCTGAAAAAAGGAGATCGCAGGCGATTCAGTGCGAGTTGGAAGTCAGTGTACGAGACTACCGCCATTCTACTTCAGCAGCTTCAATCGGCTCATTCGGACCGGCCACGGCGATGTACCTGAGAGCCTTAGCTCGTTTACAAAAGTCAACGGGCTCTCACCAGTTTAGACCGACGTCCGTGGCGCTGCGTTGGGACAACACCGTCCGGATCTATTATTACTATATACAATAGCGCAAACCTATTAACGCGACATAGAATAAGGTATACAGCATGTAAATGGAATTAAGAGGTGGTCAGATGTAGAGTACAGACGCATTCACGCCATCGCGTCGCGGCCCTCCCATGGCGAGTACGTCGGCGGCAATGGCGGAGGCAAATATTTTAGGTCGATCCGCAGGCCTTGCGCGACCAGCTCCCCGAGGTACGGCATCATGTCGAAGTCCCGCTGGCGCACAAAGGCAATCTCGACGCGCTGAAGTGGGTGTTCAACCTCCGCGCGCAGCTGCACGAAGTTAAACACGACGTCGTCGGCGAGGGGGCTGCAGCGCGCGACTTCGAGATGGGTGAGGAAAGGGCAGAGGCACTCGTCCGAGGCGCACGGGTCGGGCGTGAGGAGGCGGAGGATGTCGTTCGCGGACGCGGGCGGGCTCTCGCGGCCCCACTGGCCGGGCGTTGACCAGGGATCGTAGTCGGTCCCGGCCTCAAGTCGGAGGTAAGTGAGCGAAGGCAGCAGCTCGATGCAGTGCTGAAAGGCGTTTTTCGTGAGCCCCTGCATGTCCATGGTGAGGCCCTCCAGCGTGTGGATGGCAGAGAATATGGTGATGAATGGGAGCTGGCTTTGGTACTTCGGGCCCCAGTACTCGAAACGCTGTAGTTCCGGGACACGCAGGACGCGGAAAAACGCAACCGCGTTGGTCTGTGAATACTCGCGATTGTCGATAGTCAAATCGGTGAGGCGACTGAGCACCAGGGGTGACGGTGGGGATTCGGGGTCATCCTCGACGGAGTTGCGATCGGAGGTTAGACAAATCGTACATGTTGTGAGGTTATGACATTGGCGGAGGATGACCAGAGCAACTGTGGTCGTCATTTCGTAGCTGCTAGCATTCTTCAGGGGGCCTGCAGTGAGACTGAGAGATTGCAGCAGCGGCCACGGAAGGGTAAGAGCGAGAAAGTTTCCACCGAGGGACACAAGATGCTCTCCGAATAGAAGGCGTGCTGAAAAAATTGACTGCCCTCCAAGGAATCGCAAGAGGTGAGACGAGATTCTGCCAGGAGCCGCTCCCAACCGACGTAAACGTGATGGATTCGAGCATCGGTACATCCGATGTGCGGAGATTCGTGAGAGGCGTAAGGATGGTGCTGGGAGTCAGTGTGATCTTGATGTGCTTCCAGCGCGGCGAAAAATTGGCGAGGACATCGATCATGGTGGCAACATTGTCGGACCCCGCCTCGCACGCAGCGGAGACCGCCAAAGTGATGGAAAGAGGGAGGGCGCCGGACCGTGTGAGCCAATTGTCGACTGCGGAGCTCATTTTTCGTAGTCTGCCAGCGTTGGGCACGACCACATGCAGAGAAGACCACAGCTGGGGTGTCGCGAATGCGATTCGCCTCCAGCCCGAGCAGACGTGAACCAGCAGCAGCGGTGCTTCCTGTGGGCTCATCACGGGGTTCCCCGAGGACGGCAGACATGCAAGAAAGATCTCGCGGACGACATCCTCGGGGAGCCTGCGCGCCATCGACACCAGTGCTTGGTGGGCGTCAATGAAGTCCCGCAGACGCTCGGATTGATTCGCTAAATCGACGAGAACAGCCTGCATGCGCGTGATCTCCCCGGTTACTGCAGCGAAGTCCTTCCTTAGTATCGACAGAAATTGTCGAATCGACTCGCACTCTGCATCGGACGGTGCCGTATTGGTGCAAAGCAGGCGACTGAATGGGGACTCGAGCTGTGCCGTGCTACACGCTAAGTACCCCCCTGATAAGTATCGAGAGCGAGGGGAGCGGATGGCGTACTTGCCTCGAGTCTGCATTACCAGCAGCCCAGATTCGAAGGAGAGTAAAGATGATGAGTCTACAAACCGTCTCTTTGCAAATTGGAAATTGATCGCTGATCGCCGCCACGTTTCCTTTCCTTTTTAGGGGTCGGACAACACCTCATTGGGAAGAAATTAAAATTTAAGGTTACTTTCCCCATGCCGGTGGCTTGGGCCGCTCCTCCTCCCCTCCTTTGATTCCCCCAAATCCGCTCTACCGGTAAAATCTTCTTTTGCGTTTCGGGCGGCTCAACGAAATTCCCCGCCAGGCGGCCATACATCGCACAGGAATCAACTTGGCTGAAGCCACGTCGGTTGTTTTATTTGGCCTCGGGTAATCTGTCCCTCGATCCACGCGGTCGCGATACATACTGCCATCACTCGGAAATAACCTCTTCGGGCTACTCGAATCAAAATGTCAAAGCGCTAATCACCCCAAAAAATGGCGGACTCCTACCCTGCACTTAACCCCCGATGGCTTTTACCCCAGCGACTCAAATAGCTGGTATGCCTGCCTTTGCGTTGTTATGCTTAAGCTTTTTACGATTCCATGTCCTCGAGCTCACGTCTGGATCCTGGACGCAAATTCGGGGAACATCAACACAGGCCCCCCGGTCGAGGAACCGAGCTCAGTTTTCCTATTTCTTTCACGCAAACTTCGCTCCTTAGTCATTCATTTACCCGGATGTTGTGAAGAGTACTGTGCAATTTCGTTCAATTCGGCACGGGTTGTGACCCGTGACCCAAAATACCGATTCGGCACTTCGGCAACCAACGAAGTTTGGCGTGACACCTCCAAAAATTCGGCATTCAAGACCAAAATTTTCGAAAATTCTCCCTTTTTTGCACCTCTGAGGGATATTTGGCCCTGATGTCACGCATTTTACATTCGGCACTGGGCGCCGTGACCCGTGACCGAGACCAAAATTCATCGCGGCACAGGGGGTGCGTGACGCGTGACCGCCGAATTGAATGAAATTGCACAGTATAGGGAGAAATGGTACTTGATACGCACATGGTAATTTTTTCGCTCATGCAAGATGACGCACGGCTGCACATGGATGGCAAAGATTTTCGAACGTTCCATCCAGGGCCTTATCAGCCTTGGACGTTTGAGCTCTTGATGGCTGCAGATCGCCGCGGACTTGGGACGCCGATGTTCACCCTCGTATTTCCATTTATTACGCATTACTCTCCTTCAGAGTTCCCCTGGTCCCTTAGAAGCATACTTGTGCAGTCATTCTCTTGGGATAGGCGAGTTGTGCCCCTTTTCCCTGTTTGTGCCTACTTAGGTGCCTGCACGGATTTGATTTTTATTGAACCGGTACCTGGAACTTTCGAAACAACGACTCGCTCGAATTTCATTTGACTCGCTACGGATGTGTTCCTTCCTTTGGACCTTCCTTCCATCCATATCATTGACATCAATCCATCCAGTTCCGTACTTCCTTCAAAATACACGGAACCAAGGTAGCTGGTAGAACCCATTCAAAATTGGGTGGGTGTTTTTGCGAGTAATATGCCCGGAGGTAACAAGTTTGCTGGCGGCCGCCGCTGGCCACCGGTGGTTATTGGCGGCCGCTGCCGGACGGTGTTTGGCAGTGTCCATCACTGGAGCCATTGATTTTCACCAACCGCCACCGGCAACGGGCGGGCCATCATGCCATCCTCTTACTAGTTTCCACTTGTTTCCGCCGGAAGGCGCTGGATGTCAGCAAGGTTTTAAATATTAAAGACCGCATACAACACAATCTATCAACGTACAAATTTCATTTGGAAAGCACCAGTCGATTATTCAATTATTGTAACCCTGGTTCAAGTGTTAAACTAGCATCGAACTGCCGAGTTTGACCTAGCCTCAAGAGGGAGTTTGTTACTCATGGTGTATGAAGCAACAGCCCATACAAATGGGCTTCGGATATCCAATCCATGAGCGGTGTATGTTCAGGATTGACAAAATCTGTAAATGCGCGGAAGGCGCGTTAACCTCAGTCTCCCGCTTTGTGGGATGAAAGACTATTTATATTAAGTACCTGTAAATGCGCGGAAGGCGCGTTAACTACAGGTATGTAAGTAAAGTAGATGAGCTAGATACATAGATCACTCACCCTCAGTCTCCCGCTTTGTGGGATGAAAGACTGAGGGTGTGGAACGTGGATAGTCCGGTATATATACTATATAAAGGTGTCGCACCAGATGACTGATAAGAATCTTGACAGCACGGGCCGGAGGCCGGGGCGCGCCGGATAATTCATTTCTTGACACCCCCACTCGACCCAGGCCATAGTCCCATAGACAAACAGAACTTGGAGTGCTTTTCATGAGGAAGAGCTTTTGTAAAAATGTCTGCCACCATATCTTCGGTCGGATACCAGAGAACTACACATTTTCCATGTCGAATAAGATCATCTCGCACAAAGTGGTATTTGCGCTGAATATGTTGAGTGCGTGCACGGAATTGTGGATCCTGAGACAAAATGATTGCGACTCTGTTGTCACATCGCAACTCAGTTGGACCAAGCTGTGGCTGTCCAAGCTCTTCAAAGAAGGATCGCAGCCAGGCCAGGTGCTGTCCAGCATTTGCTAGTCCAATGTACTCACTCTCTGTTGATGATAAGGCGACCATTGACTGTCTGCGACTTGACCAACCAATGGCTCCTCGGCTTGCTATAAAAACATAGCCTGAGGTTGAACGAGAGGTGTCTCGGTCTCCATTCCAGTTGGCATCACTGTATCCAAGGAAGTTCATGTCCATGCCAATGTCAGCTCCATCAAAGTGCAAGGCCCAATCTCGAGTGCCTTTGAGATAGCGAAGGAGGCACTTCGCAGCAGCCCAGTGATGTCTTTTGGGATTTGCACTGAAGTGTCCAAGAACTCCGACAGTGTGTGCAATATCTGGTCGGGTTCCTAGCATCGCATACATAGATGATCCAACCACACTTTGGTAGGAGACAATGGGACCCCCTTCAACTAAAGCTATCTGATTAATAGTCTTGTCGTCATCAGGGTTAGTAGCACTGAGGTCAGTGCCTGTGGCCATTGGGGTGAACACTGGTTTGCAATCAGTCATGCCATAGCGCGCAAGGACCTTGTCAATGTATTGACGCTGGCTGAGAGCAATTGAGCGTTTCTTTCGGTCACGAACAATCTCAATTCCAAGTAGATATTTGGCTGGACCAAGATCTCGCATTTTGAAGCAGGATGCAAGTAACCCTTGACTTTGTGGGAGAACTCTTTGGATGTGGTTGCAATTAGCAGATCATCCACATAGACTACCACGAAGCATGTCTGTTTGCCTTCCTTGTAGACATAGAGACATGTTTCGGAATTGAGTCGGTGGAAACCAAGCTTCAAGAGTTTGTATCTAGAGTCCGATTCCAAGTTCTCCCTGCCTGCTTGAGTCCATATAAAGCCCGCTTCAAGCGCCAGCAATGACTGTCTGGAATATCAACACACTCTGGGGGCATCATGTAGATTTCCTCCTCAAGTTCACCATTGAGATAAGCTGTGGAGACATCCATCTGGTCAAGCTCCAGATTGTGCTTTGCTGCAAGTGCACAAATTATGCGAACAGACTCCAGATTTGCTGTGGGAGCAAAAACCTCCTTGTAGTCAATGCCTTCTTTCTGAGTATCACCTCGAGCGACAATGCGAATTTTGTACCGGGCTGGAAGACCTTTTTCATCTCGTTTGAGCTTGGGCACAACTTTGGATCGAATAGGTTTGACATCCTTAGGTATGGGAACAACATCATAGACATTATTCTCCTGGAGGCTAGCAAGCTCTTCGTTAAGTCCTGCCATCCATTGATCAGCATTTGTGCTTTTCATAGCCTCTTCCCAGCTGGGTGAATCAATAGGATCATGTGCGGCAAAGCTTCAGCTATGACCTCGTCAAGAGTTGCTAGAAGAAGAGCCTCTTCAATATTAACCTGAGGATCTGTATCTGCCAAAGGAGGAGCTGTCTCATAGGCATTCTTGCGAGCTGCAGTCTCTGCTGCACGTTGAGCTTGAGATTGGGATTGCTTTCCCTGTGCAACTTGCTTATAAACTGCATTAGGATGTTTGGCTGGTACTCGATCACGAGTTGATCTTCGGGAGGGTTCAACTCTTACACCTGCAACTTTTCGAAGTGGTGGAGTGTCCCTCTCGGAAGGATGTCCAATAGATGGATCATTGACTGGGGGTTCAGCCTGAGGTAAACTGCCCCTGTTGGAGTCACAGAGATTTGAGGTTCCCCCACTGAACCTGGAATTGGTTGTGAAGGAATGTCCTCATCATCATCGTCAAAATATGGAGAATCCCGCTGTAGTAGACTTTGTGATACTTCCTCAAGCTGTTTTCTAGATGTGACAACTGGTTCCAGTTGAGGCTGTATTCCAGTCAAGGGCTCATCCTCATCAAATCTAACATGTCTCAAGGTTATAATTTCACCGTAAGTTCCGTCTTTGTTGATTATCAGCAGATCATATGCTTTGCTATTTTCATGATAGCCAACAAATACACAGTGGTTTGCTTTGTCTCCAAACTTTTGTTTGTGACGCTTTTCCTTTGGAATAAGTGGGTATGCCCGACATCCAAATCGGTGCATGTGATGAATGTTCACCGGCCGATCAAAAGTTTCTCGTGGGGGATACGGAAATTCTGTGCAGAGGCAGGAGTCCAATTAATGGTGTAGGCAGCAGCACGCAGGGCCAAGGTCCAGAATTTTTGTGGCAGTCTAGAATCAATCAACATAGTGGTCGCCCGAGTAACAAGAGTTTGTTGCATTCATTCAGCAACTCCATCCTGTTCAGGTGTATACGGTGCTGTGACCTCATGGATGATTCCCAGTCTTTTGAATTCTGCCTCCATTTGCTTTGATGTATACTCGCCACCACCATCTGTACGGAAAAAGCGAGTCCATCCTGCACCAAATTCCCAGTTTGCAATAGTGGCACGGAAGTGCTGTTCCACATGGATGCGCCATACTTTTAGCTGGAAGTATATCTCAGATTTCTTTTTGGCAAATAACAACCAGACATGTGATCCCCAGTGATCGACTACTACAGCCCAATATCGTATGCCACCAGGACCTGTCGGTGTCACTGGACCGCCAACATCAGAGGAGACAATATCCAAAGGTCCCCGAGCCTTAGTCTGGCTTTTGGAAAATGGTAGTTTCTTCATTTTCCCCAAGACACAAGCTTCACAGAATTTTGGCTGTCCTGTCAAGGAGGTGATCCCGCCAAGTCGACCCTTGCTTACAGAGTTCTGGAGTAGCTGGTAATTTGTGTGCCCAGAAATTCTGTGCAGATGGTTGATATCCATTGCAAAAAGAGCATGTGGATCCTGGCTCAAGGGAGTGCAAGTCATGTGATATAGACCTTTGTGTTGTGTTGCCTCAACAATGTGCTGTCCTTTTGAGCTTTTGACAATACATTTGTCTCCCTCAAAAGTGCACTTGTGACCAGCTTTTGCTAATTGCTGCACAGATACAAGTGTAATTCCAAAGGAAGGAACATGTAATGCACGCTTGAGCTCAAGCTTATTTAGTCCATGTTTTGTCTTACAGGAGAACCAAATAGTTCCAATTCCAATTGCATCACACTGTGTATTGTTTCCCAGGCGAACCTTTCTAGGAGGATTGAGAGTCTGGTATGTACCAGTTTCAAACCAGTCAAGGTGCGCAGTCATAACCCTAGATGCTCCGGAATCAATTACTATCACCCATTTCGGTTGGCCTGAGTCACTCGACGAATAAGCAGAAAAGGCAGAGTAAGATTTTACAGAGACAGAGGCTATAGCTAATTTGGCATCCACCTCCAAGTCATCAGAATCAGAGTCAGAAGCGGCAGAGGCATTTGCCTTTGAACCACGTTTCCTATCTGGCTTCTTTGACTTCAAATTACGACACTCATCAGATGAGTGTGTCGCATTCTGCCCATGATGAAGGCAATACTTGGAAGCTGATGATTTTGCTTTGCTAGAACTCTGTGCTGCCATAGCTGTATTGGCATCTGCGATCGGCTTTTTCCCTGCAGCAACTATGCGACCACGGACTTTGTCCAGAGTCATAGCAGAACCAAGGGAAGAAACAATGTTCCCACGGATCCCAGTCCAGTAGCTATCCTGTGGAAGAGTGCTGAGCAGAATAAGGGGCTGGAGTTCTGCGGGGAAGGGATATTTCAACCGTGTCAAGCGCTCAAAATAACTCTTCACAAGAGCAACATGTGCTTCAAGTTGTTTCTTCTCAATAAGCTCCGGATCACCCTCAACCACCAGCTTGGTGGCAAAGAGATCTGAGAGAATGCCCATTGCTGTATCAGCGCGGTCCTCCTCCTCAAAGCGCACTCGAAGTTTAGCCCAGAGAACTCCAGCATTAGTTTCATCCAAGTATTCCAGCTTGAGTTCAGCAGAGAGATATTTCTGCAAAACTCCAAGAGCACGACTGTTGCGCTCTGCTGAAGTGTCCTTGAACGCCACACCAGCAGGAGGGGTAGAACCAGGCAAGGGTGTGTTGGCAGCAGCATTGGCCAGAGCATCTGCAGCAGTGACAGCCTGAATGACAGATTCTAGTAGCGTAAACAAGCCTGCTTGGCGTAGTTCAATCTGAGTGGTGACACGAAACATAGGCCAGTCATCTGCGCCCGAGAGTGTGGTAAAGTCTGCAATATCAGTTGTTGACATTGTGTGAGATGTCCGAGATGATATCGGATCGGGTTGAGTGGAATGATGCGAGGCGGTGCTCGGAATGCTTCTAGCTCCGAGGGAGCGAGCAATGAGTCTTGATTCTGAGGTCCGTCCTAGAGAAGCAAGGCTCCGGGGCCCATAACCTGACAAAATCTGTAAATGCGCGGAAGGCGCGTTAACCTCAGTCTCCCGCTTTGTGGGATGAAAGACTATTTATATTAAGTACCTGTAAATGCGCGGAAGGCGCGTTAACTACAGGTATGTAAGTAAAGTAGATGAGCTAGATACATAGATCACTCACCCTCAGTCTCCCGCTTTGTGGGATGAAAGACTGAGGGTGTGGAACGTGGATAGTCCGGTATATATACTATATAAAGGTGTCGTACCAGATGACTGATAAGAATCTTGACAGCACGGGCCGGAGGCCGGGGCGCGCCGGATAATTCATTTCTTGACAAGGATTCCCTGAATGGGACTTGAGCAACTATGTATGAGGTGAGAATTGAGGTAAATAGACTAGACCCGTCGGAAACCACCGAAATCCGATGGTCTCCGGTGGATTTCCTGCCCCTGGATCTCGGTGGACTCCAGCGTCCGCCAGTGAATTCCACTAAGACACCAGTGCCGGGCAGTGGGGGCCGCCATCAGCCAATGCCAACCACTGCCGATCAGCCGGTTGCTACCTCCGCGCATATTAATGGTTTTTGCCAAGCTGCGCTGGTTTGGTATTTTGTTATTGAAGGACGCGGCACCGGCGCTGTGCCGACAAATGCCGATCTGCCGCATCTTGATCTACTACCTCGGTGCCTCCCGGCTGCTGTCGGCTACGTCCCGGTTTCGATGGTCGTCATCTGGAACCAGCAGCTGTGTTCCGGCTTTCCGCTGCCAGCTACAAATTCTCACCAGAATCGATCCTTTCTTCGGACGTCCCACGTCTGGACGGAATACATCCTTGCATGGGATCCTCATTGAAATTGAGGCCATTAACGTGTTGTATCAGTTGCCGGTCTGAATTCGTGCTACAGCAAGACAACCCCACAATAGCACCTCACGTGAGGGACGTTCAATCTGTGATTCTGTGCGCAGATAAATCACATACTTGCGACGATCAAAATACAAGTGTAAAAAGTTTTTGCACCCACGAGGCACGCCGCACGCGGACAATCACGGTGGTTCGAGATTTCTGATTGGATGGGTGTTGTGCGGACGGATAAGGAACTGACAGAAATGAATGTCAGCTCGGCAAATGAATGGCGGTCATCGGTGTGCGGAGTATAAGAACCTTTGTAATCCAAAATGGTACAGATCAGCGGTTGCATTACGCGGCCTCTACGAACTATCCCCAACTATTCTCAACCAGGAAAATCCAGCATGGCACCCTCAGTTCTCCTCATCGGCGCCAGTGGCGCTCTCGGCCGCCCACTCGTCGAGGAGTTCCAGAAACAGCGTGCGCGCTTCAATCGCGTCGCAATTCTCGCCGATCCGGAGAGAGCGCATAAATTCAGCGAAGTCCAGAAGAACGGCATCGAGGTCATCAGCGGCTCCTTCCTCGACTTCAAGGTCTACCAAGGTGTGTCTCTACCATTCTTCACTGGATCCGCAGCAGCTCACCATACCGCAGGCTTCGACACTGTCCTCTCCCTCGTCGGGAACGCCCTGATGCGCCTGCAGCCCGCCATGATCGAAGCCGCCGTCGCAGGCGGCGTGCGCCACTTCTACCCGTCCGAATTCGGCACCGACATCGCGCTCTAAGGCGTGTGGCAGTTCCGCTACTTCCGCGACAAGGTCGTCACGCGCGACCACCTCGCCGCGACGGCCAAGCGCGTGGTGGACTTCCGCTACACGCTCATGCTGACAGGCGCGTTTTCCGACTGGGCCGTCGGCGAGTTCAGCGGCGTCGATGTGGAGAAGCATACGGTCAAGGTGTATGGGTACCCCGAGGCGGAGGTGTCGGTGACGGCGTTGAAGGAGTGCGTTGGTCTTGCTTTTGGTTTGTTTGAGAGATGAGGACTGATGGATCTTGTACAGCATCGTGCGGTACACCGTCGAGTCGATCCTGCTCCCTTTCCCGGCGGGGCAGGGGAGCCGTGAGATCCGCATCCGCGGTGACCACCTCACCTGGACGCAGCTCGTCGCCCTCCTCGAGGAGATCCAAGGCGTTAAATACCAGGTGACGTACATCGACCCGAAGGAGGCCGCGAAGAAGCAGGAAGAGGCACGCCTTCGCGGGGATGAGGAGGGAGAGATCCTGTGGGCGGGCATGACGGTCGGGCCATCCGGGAAGGTGGTCGTTCCGCTGCCGCTGGACAACGATAAGTTCCAGTTCAAGCCGGAGACCCTCAAGGAAACCTTGCAGCAGGTGCTGAAGGGGAATTAAATTGTAAACCAAGATATCGAGTCGATAGTGATATTTTGAAGATGTACTTGTAGTTCGTCCACTCGCAGTTGAATCCATCGAAAAGTCGGTTTGAAACAAGAACCTGCCGAACATTCCATTATTCACTCTAATCAATTCGGGTGGTCATACTTCGAACTCGGTCGCCTACAGGGTAATTAAATCACTGAGCGGGAGAAAATGGCATCACCATACAAGGTATACATAGATAAACACCGTCGCGAAATGTGAGTCCCGGTGGAGAGCCAAAAAGCTCGCGAGCGGTATCAGTTCTTGATCAGTTCTGAAGCGTGGCGCTGACTGAATCCGAAATCGCCCCATGCCGCGCCGTTTTGCCACCAAGCTCGATGCTGGTGGTTGCAGTCGCAGCTAAGTTCGGGATGTATCACGAGTAGAAAAGGAGGAACGGGAATGAGAACTTGAAAGAGAGGACGTAATTTTTTGGCGGGTCTCGGCAATCACCGTCTCTTTTCCCTGTCATTAATGCTGGCCTCCGATTGCTCCTGAATTCCACACCACCTCCCCGACAATTTGGGGTGCTTATTCTATCACAGACTACTTTCTCACGTTTACGCGTCGAATTTATTGAGCTGTGTTTATACCACGGCGCCGTGACGTCGCAGGATCGAAGAACACCGTATTCCGCGACAAGATTCACAAGAGGCACATCTTGGATCTAAAGGCTTTCTTACAAGATAACTCTGCAGATGCGTACTTATACCACCTGCTGGCAGTGTCTCATGCGAGTTGGCGGGGGTTCTTCTGGCTTATTTGTTTCGTTGTTCTTTTAGAAAGGCTCGAGCCAGTCAGATATGCAGGTACATTTCATTAGCAGCTCGGATTATTCTCCGTCCCCGATAAATCCCGGTACTGTGAGCCTTTAATAACTCAACCGGCAAGAGGTTCGAGTTCGGCTCACGTACCTGCGTGAACACATGTTGAATTTGGATGTACTGATTCGATTATCTAAATTCTGCGGCCGATACCGTGAACTATTGAATGTTTTTGGATCTACTGCGCCCATAACCAGGACTCGCCGACTGGGAGTGCAGGCTGGAGACGCAGGAGAAAATTGCTCGGGTCCCTTTCCGCATGGGGATGTTGGCTGTCACTCCCTGGGAAGGCTTGGCGTCGGGCGGTGTCTCTTGGGTGTCTCCCTCTTCGACTCTCGTTTACTTCCTCCCCTAGCCTCTTTTCTTCCGCCGCATGCCACAATGAACTATCACCATCTTTTCTTCCTTGCTGCGTTACTCACGTTCGTCGCCGCGCAAGACCCAGCGCAATTCGTCAATCCATTCATCGGCACCGAAAAGGGCGGTCATGTCTTCCCGGGAGCGACTCTACCGTGGGGCTCCGCTAAGCCTGGCGCAGATAGTAAGTCGGGGGACAACCAGGCGGGATTCGTGAGCGATGGGTCGCCCATATTCGGCATCTCCCAGCTGTGAGTCGTACGCCTGCCTGCTTTCATTCCTGCCGGCTGAAGACACATTGCAGACACGATGATGGCACCGGGGGCTCTCCGTCCCTCGGACAGTTCGCGTTACTACCTCTAACCAGCACCGAATGCGCAAATAATGACCTGACAAAGTGTACTGTGGATCGTGAGCACCGGGCTCTTGGACATGGCGAGGCTACCGCGTCGCCGGGCTACTGTACGTCCTCCCATTGAAGTTTCGGAATATTCTCACCCGGCCATTTTAGTCCGTATCCCGCTGAACAACGGGGTCGAATCCGAAGTTACCGTGACGCAGCACACCGCGCTGCATCGGTTCACGTACCAGTCTGGCATCGAACAGCTCTTGTTGCTCGATGTTACTACTGGTGGGAGCCAAATCTACACCACGACGTTCTCGCAGCTGACTTAATTCATGCAGACCTGGCGGACAGATATCAAGGCGACGGACGTGTCACTGTGTCGCCCAACCCGAGCACGCATGGGACCCGCATCACCGGCACCGGGCGCTGGATCCCCTCGTTCGGCCAAAAAACATACCAAGTCTACTTCTGCCTCGACACCCCGCACACCTTCGCGCAGGCCAAGTACTACGAGACGACCGCAGGCGCCGTGGCATTCACCGATCTTAATCAGACCGGCTCGTTTGATAAAGATATCCAAAGGCATGCGCCGGCGGGGGTCATTTTGAAGTTCTCTCCGGAGCAGAAAGCTTTGTCGGTGAGGATGGGTATCTCCTGGACCAGCACTGAGAGGGCGTGTGCGTACGCTGAGGAGGAGATACCTGATATGTCGGCATTCGATGCCGTACACACTTCAGCCAGGTACGGACACGTCGTCGGCTCCTTGGTAAATGGCTCACTCATACACAGAGCGAAATGGAACGAAGTCCTGAGCACCGTCGAGGTGGACGCTACAGGCGTGAGCCCCGACACCCAACAGCTCTTCTGGACCTCGCTCTACCGGACGTATATCGCCCCCACAAACATCACAGGCGACAACCCGCTGTGGAGCTCGAGCGAGCCGTTCTGGGACAGCTTTTATTGCATCTGGGACACCTTCCGCGTCGTGCACCCGCTCTACGCGATCACCGCGCCGACCGCCCAGGCCGAGGTCATCCGCGCGATGATCGACATCTACCGGCACACGGGGTGGCTCCCCGACTGCCGCATGTCGCTCGACAAGGGCTTCACGCAGGGCGGTTCCAACGCCGACTCGCTCCTGTCCGACTCGTTCGTCAAGGGCGTCAGTGCGGGCATCGACTGGGAGGCGGGATTCGAGGCGATGGTGAAGGACGCGACGGTCATGGGGGACTTTGAGGTCGAGGGAAGGGGGAGCGTTAATTCAAGGGCGAAGCTCGGGTTCGTGCCGGTGGGGGATAAGGACCACCCCCCGAGTCCGGGGTCGAATACCAGGTGCGCTGGCCGCTTGTGTTATTTTCCTTCCCATGAATACTAAAGCCATGATACGGTATCTAGGAGCGCCTCCCGCCTCCTCGAATACGCGTATAACGACTTCTCCATCGCTCTCGTCGCCCAGGGGCTTGGGAAGCCACTCAATATTACCGCGCACTACTTCAATGTGTCAGGCGATTGGCACAACATCTGGAACCCTGACGCGGAGCACAGCGGCTTCAAGGGATTCGTGCAGCCGCGGAGTGCAGACGGGAACTGGTACTTCGACCCTAGCCATGATGGCAACGGCATTTTCAGGCCGGACCATTGCAGTCCTGTATATGGGCACAACGATTGTTTTGGGGTACGTTGAGTTTTTGTTCGAGTGATTGAAGCGGGTGTCTGAATGAACGGATGCTGACGAGATAATTTCTGTTGATTATTCTAGGGCTGGGGTGGGGGCGAGTTCTACGAGGCGTCGTCGTGGGAGTATAGCTTTTATGTACCGCATGATATGGCGAGTTTGGTCAAGGTCATGGGTGGGCCGGAGACGTTCAGGTCCGCGGCCAACCAACATTTTATTCCTCATATTTACGCGTCTTTCTTTGCAGCGCGCGTTTGGACCACTTCTTTGAGGCTGGGTTCCATGTGGGTTGACCGAGCTCTATTGATATCTGCGAACTCACATTCTGTGTACAGGACATGGGCGACGAGCCGGGTTTCCGTGCGTCTGTTTTTACTGAGCTTTCTTTCTTGCCATCTAAAAACAATGTCTTAGTCCCGACGTATCTGTACAACTACGTCGGCCAACCCACAAAAACTGTCGACAGGGTCGACGCTATGTTGGCGATGTACTATAACACGTCGTGAGTTCTCCCCGATTCATTTCCAAATGTTATGTTTGAACGAAAAACAAACAGCACGGATGGCCTGGAAGGGAACGACGATTCGGGCTCGATGGGCGCGTATGCAGTGTGGAGCCATCTCGGTTCGTCTTTTTCTGCCATCTGTCTGTCTCGGGCTTGAACACGCTCTTTTGTATACAGGATTCTACCCCGTAGCAGGCCAGGACACGTACCTCCTGAACCGGCCCTACTTCCCCAAAATCACCATCCGCAACGCCGCCACGGGCGCGCGCGCCATCATCATCGCCTCCGGTCTGAGCCCACAGAATAAGTACATCCAGTCCGCGACGCTGAACGGGGTCGCGTACACGAAGAACTGGATATCGCACGATTTGTTCCGGTACGGGGGGACGCTGAGGTTTGTTATGGGGGCGAGTCGGGAGAGCAAGTGGGGCACGGGGGAGGAGGACTTGCCGATGAGTTTGAGTACGGGGGGCTTTGCGTGTGAGGGGGAGTGTGGGCCGGGGAAGGGGCATGGGGCTTCGAACTCAAACTCGAACGGAACAGTGGTGGGGGAGGCGGGGGACATCGACGCCGGTGATACAGTTGTAGACGGCAGTGAGGACGGACCTGGCGGGTAAAGAGCTTTTTCTCGTACTTGGTCTTCCTGCTTCTGGCAGATTAATTGGATTAATGTGTATATTATTGCATAGTTTCTGCTTGACGCGCCTTGTCGTCTCTGCCTGTATGCCGATGAACCGTACCGCACAGCCGATGCATTCCTTTCGAGTCGGGAGCTTCTGAAAGCTGTCATCTGGGCGCCTAAGATCTCTTTTTCTTCCCCTCACCAGCGATGAACAGCGAAACCCATGCAAACCAGGAATTGAACACAGACAATCCCAGATCGGCTTTGTAAGTCCTTCAGAGCCACCCAAGCGGTTGAATCGAATCGTGCCTACTGAATTAGCGCTAAATCTAGCTACGGCGTCTTTGCGGGCTCTCAGCACTTTACCGTAGCTGGTGGGACGTTCGCCAACACCACCAAGAACGCCACCAAGAACTATGTCACTGCTCCGACCGCGCCTTCAGGTATTAATTGTATGCATCACGGCTTGCAAGAATGCTGCCTCAGACTTTCGGATAATACCGCTCGGAGACATAGATCTACAGCGTGAAATTCGCTTGGAGAGCCATCCGGTGTTGTCGAAGCCCAACATGAACGGCCGCGTGTTCGGAGAGTATATTCCGCCAAAAAATCAGTAATTGAGTGAGCCCATTACGTATGTACTCTCCCGTCTAGCCTCCCTGTGTGCAACATTGGATCATTATGGCTGCGTCCAAAACCACGAGTACACAACGCGTCTTTACTGTCGAATTTCAATCGCCTCGATCACGTAGCCGCGTCATCAAGTTCGGATCGCCGCATTGTCCTCCCACCATGCACTTCCTGACGCAATCCTTTATCCCGGTCTATGCTGATCCTACCGTGAAGCAGCTCGGGGACTGCTCAATGATCATCGGCGGTGCGATCCTCTACCTCAAGCCAGACGAAGCTTGGCCCCATTGCGCGACATGCGGTCATCCTCTCGTTCCTCTAGTGCAGCTAAATGCATCGTCCGAGGCAACTCCAGCTGCCTTCCGGGCTCTTATTCACTCCCCCGATTCCGGTGGATAGAAACCAAGCGACGATGTTCCAGCTGTTTGTTTGTCCCCAGGAGGAGTGCTACAACACCTCCACAGGGTATTCGACGGATACGCGCTCTTGGCTTGTGCGCGTTGCGACTGTCCCAATCATCGTATCTCCCGTGGATGGTACCGCACGGTCGGCCGCCAGGGCGAAGATCGAACAGAGCACTGGGTTTCTACCTGTGCATGTGGTTGAGGCATGGGCCGCAGGGAAGGAGGAGACCCTGGATCAGGAGTTGTGTTGGGATCAAGATGACTCGGAAGAATTTTATGCAGCCCATGAGCCGGAGTCTGGGCTCAAGCTGCTCGGCCACACGGTGCGAGGTAAGTGTCCATGTTCGGGCTCTTGTTGGGCTCTGGCTTAGTGAAGTATCATTGCCAGGCAAATACTACTGCTCGGACGACGAGTGCCCCCGCGCTGGGCCGCACAAACATCCCAGTAGACGTGAATTGATACAGCTCGGAGACCTCCACTGCGAATGGGGAGAGGACGAGGCTCTCGGCATGGTAAATTATTGTCACGTCTTTCATGACTTGTGATTGACCAAATCCCGTTCGAAGATGGCAACACTCGGGAATACGTGGATAGAGCAATGTGTGGACCATCCGGAAGTGCTGACTTTAACCATGAGCGGAAACTGGTGAAGTCTTTGTACCGAGAGGAAGATTTTTGTTCAGTACTTACTCGCAGACTTTACCGATTCCTACGCCGATGATTCCACGTTGATGTTGACTTGAAATTTATTGTGTTGATTGAAAAAGTCAAGAACGAAGCAAGTCGACATCGGTGCCGAAGGTCGAGATCAATGACTGAGCCGATCAACCGCCCTATCATTGCCGCCCCACCACCATTTTTCTTCCCTCTCCTGCGGCGTCCACTCCATGTCGCTGTTGCGACATAAGATATGCGGGTTTCATGGGCCTCTTAAGGCTGCGTACCATCGTCTTTCTCGGACACGGTCCTGTCAGAATCCTGTCATACCAGCGATTCCAGAGCTCTTCAGCTCCAACTTTCTTGACGAGCTCATACCACCGGCATCGACACCGAAGGCAACTGGACCTTCCCCGGAACCTCACCCGATGATGGACGCTCTACGGCAATTCTCCCACCGCATACGGACCGAGAACAACGCTCCTGCATATGATTCGACGCTCTCCGCAACACTCGACGCGTTCCACAAACTGACATACTTTTCTTGGGGTCCGAGTGTCGGAGAACTTCTGGACAAGGTGTGCTTAGACCTGGAAATGCTCAATTCCGATCCGCTAATCTTGTCCGCTGTAGGCATGGGCGGAGAATCCACATTTGACACTGAAAATCGTCTGGAATTTGAGGAGTATACACGACGGCAAAGCCGAGAAGGAAGCATTTTATCGGTACGTGTTTGGCGGTCTCGAAGAACACAATCTCATTTTGGTGGGTCAGTGCATTCGGCTGGTTATACGACAACCACCCTCGGACCGCTATCGCCAATCTGCACCTTCTGGTCGACCCTGTGTGCGTCAAATCTGACGACGATCCGGGTCGCGCGCATGGATACTGGAAAGACCTCCTAAATATTCTGGCCCTTGCCACCGTCGATCAGCTGAGCAACATCTCGAAGCCCCCTCGCTTTCTGCACAATCTCCCCGATCGCAAGGGCCGATTCAAAGACCGCAAAAAACCAGAACCGACGAACTTGGACAAGCTCGGCATCGAGATTGACCTGAAACCGGTCGTGAAGGCTCAGCGGGTGGCCGTTGGCATCGCGAATCACGCGCGCATCGCACTGAAACTGGTGGATCCAAAATACCGCGCCCTCTATGTCGCCGTGGCCCGCCTCTTCGCCCAGCGTCTCCTCACCGACTGGCGGTTTTTACTCGATTCACAGGCGGCGCCGAGCACGGAAGCCCGCAACGCTCTTCTCCGCAATATTTCCCTTGCGCCAAAGTGGGCCCCGAGCCTGCTTGGCGCGCACGATCGTCATACGAATATCGCCACCGCTATCAGTCGGCTTATCTACCAAGCGAAGGACGACTTCCCGACCTTCCGCTTCCCGTCCGCGCTCGAGAATCACCCGGCGCCCGACTCGGCAGAAGCGACTGATATCCTACGCTCATTCTACCGGCGCTGGCTGCTCAGTCCTCTGCGCGATGCGGCGATCGTAACCGAGAGATTGATGTCCGCGAACCGCTGGACCGAGATCCCGTACACCCGCGTCAGCTCGGCGTGCATGAAGAACAACAAAGAGCACTTCTTCACGCACGATCCCGACAGGTTCCAGAAGTATCTCATCTCCGTCGAGAAGGGCCAACGGACGATCAGCGGTGCGACGCTCCTGCCGCACGAGCTCGTCGCCGAACTCTTCCACGCGCAGGGTCCCGTTCGCGATGCCAAATTTCCGGAGCTGGCGAAGCACCGACAGGAGCTCGCGGAGGCGAACGCGCGCGTCGTCGAGGCGCAGTGGAAAACACTTGTGCAGAACTTGCGCGACGCGGGCACGCTGGAAAACTCGATCGCGGTGTGCGACGTTTCCGGGTCCATGGGGTCCCTCCACACTTACGACCCCAAGTTGATCTCGCCCATCTTCCCGGCCATTTCGCTCTCGTTGTTGCTCGCGCAGCTCGCCAAGCCGCCGTTCAATGGCGGGTTCGTCACGTTCTCGCAGAACCCTGAGTTCGTCCGCCTCGACCCCGCGGCGTCGCTGCGTACCAACATCGAAACGATGAACCGCGTCCAGTGGGAGATGAACACGGACTTCAAGGCTGTGTTCCTGCGCCTGCTCCTCCCTCTCGCGATCGAGAACAAGGTCAAGCCGGAGGACATGATCAAGCGCGTCTTTGTGTTCTCGGACATGCAATTCGATGAGGCCAATGAACAGCCATTTTCCTCGACCAGAAAAGACCCAGCAGTCCCTTGGAACACCAACCACGTTATCGTCGAGCGCGCGTTTAAGGCGGCGGGGTACGAGGTCCCGCAGATCGTCTACTGGAATCTGTCGCAGCACGGTACGGTGGAGGTTATGGCCGAGCAGAAGGGCGCCGCGATGATGAGTGGGTTCTCGCCCTCGATGCTCAAGGTCTTCATGGGCGACGACGTTGCGGAACTGGAGGAGAGCGAGCCGGTGCCGGAAAGCGATGATCCTGGAGGCGACCCTGTACCGGTTGAGCGCAAGGTGCCGGCGGAGTTCAATCCTCTGAACGTGATGAAGAAGGCGCTGTCCCGACCGAGCTTCGATGGGCTCGTGGTTGTCGACTGATTCGTGAAACTAGCTACACAAACACCCCCACATGCTGTATTTTTAGCTGCATCTCCACTCTGATAGATTACTGAACGCTGTATCTGCACAGCCGATGTATTATTTTAGGCGCTTTCAAAGGCGTCTCCAAGTCCAGGCTGTCATTCCAGCGCTTAACCACCCTTCCTCTTCCCCTCACCGGCGATGGCCAACAGAGCCGAAACAGAGGAATTCACTCCAGCTCGTCCGCAGCCGGTCCTGGATCCGCTTCGTGAGCTTAAAGACACCAAACAGCGGATAGAACCGCCCATCTCATCCGCGTCTAATCTAGCTACGGCGTCTTCTCGGGTTCGCGGCACTTCACCGTGGCTGGTGGGACTTTCACGAACATCACCAAGAACTACCACACTGCTTCGCCTGTGCCGTCAGGTATGTGATTCCCAATCCTTTGACATGACTTGTACGGATGCTGAATATTGGGTAGACTTTCGAATGATCCCGCTCGGAGACATAGACCTGCAGCGCGAAATACACTCGGACAATCGGTCTGGCTCTGTCGATTGGCAGCACACGCGGCAGAGCGTTCGAAGAGTATATTCCGCAAAGATTGAGGGCCGAACGTCGAGTGTAACGGTGGCTATGTATCAGGGTGACGGCGCTGTCGAAGTAAGTCCCATGCATTATATTCCACGAGTAGTGCGGACACAAATTATAACATCTCGCAGAAATGGCGGCGAGATGTTACAGAATACATGTCGGTTCGGCAAATATATGCTCCAACACTGGTTGACTTTCCATAAGCTTAGAATATTCCTGAGGCATATTTGAGGGTGCCAGTGATGCCATCTATCTACAGGATATTCAAGTCGTCTGAGGACAGCCTGAATTCCCATAAGAATGAGTATTTAAATCAAGTTGGTTCTCATCCTTGAAGGAGGGCCCGGACGAACTCCAGCAGGCAATGGGAGGCCACTTCATTTTTCTTGAGCGAAATAGGTCACTTGGGGGCTCGAGACGAGGGTGGAGTGTCGCGTACCGCCGGCAAACAAGTTTATTCTGTCTAATAAATTCTGTAGGGGGGGTCGCTACCCCCCCTCTAGACTTTCTTAAATTTCGAACAAACCTTGTCCCCTTTCGTGCCTCCGAAGTGATGGGGTCCCGACAGCTGCCTCGGCAAGCTTGGAAATATTCCCCAGCATTTATCTAAGCTTATGGAAAGTCACCCACTCCCCCTGATCTTTTGTTAATTTATATATCCAGCCATCCAAATATTGTTCAGCTTTGAGGCGCAGCCAGTTCGCGGAATGTACACGCTACAATCTTCCATGGCGATGCGGCCTACAACTTTGAATCTGTACTAATATTATGTTTAGCTTAGATTTGATACTGTTTCAACAATTCCTGGATCTCCACCGACATTCACATCTTTCAGTCGTGTATATATATGCCTACACGGCAAGTTTCGTTTCACTGGCTGCATGCAAATTAATTGTCTGTAGAATGCGAAGTTCTACGTATGACAGCTCAACCTTGCCAATTGGACGCTGAAACTGTCGCAGTTAGCCATGGATTACTTTCACTCTATCTTTAAATATGCCTTGGTCAGTTCAACGGCCCCGCTGTATTGTTAATATCAACATGTCCCAGGAGTCCAGCGACTGCACGCTCCCCGTCCGTCGCCCCGCCGGCCAGATCCGCATAGACCCCGTGCCAGGCGGCAGCGATCCCTATGTCTATTCCTTGCCGACTCAAACATTGGACGAAAAAGGAATCGAGTGAAAAAGGAATCGAGTCATTAATATTAGGCGGGTCGAGCGTGCCAGAGGCCAATATCATCGAATCTCTGACACTAGAGGACTATCACAAAATAGGCTATTGGCATTTATCACGACGTCGATCCACCTTGATTTACGACTCCCTGACAATCAATCTTGGAACAGTATTTTCCTGCTTTCCGGATAATCGAACCAGCGACATGATTGAGGTTACCTCCTTGTCACATCAAGTGCTTGACTTCGACTTGACTTCGACCCTGATTAGTGTTGCCAATATCCGGTTCGGTCCGGTTCTTTGCCAAAATTTCCGAACCCCGAACCTGACCTGGGGTCCGGTTCGGGCAAAATGGGTGAACCCCGAACCGAACATCGGTCCGGTCCCCCAAGGGTTCAGTTCAGGTTCAGAACAAGTTCGGACCTCAACGAACCGCAAATTTTTCTTGCTTGATTTGGATGTAAGTACGGTACAAAATGTAAACTATTCGTCAAGAGCATCCAAGGGAGCGACAACACACTTTGTCGCATCCTCAGCGGCGCTGACATGCCCGTTTCCTATACGCACTTTTCAACAGCTGAAGAGCCTCAAACATCTCGGGAGCGAGCCGGTTCCGATGAGGAGTTCCAGTGAGTGATCCATTCGAGAACGCCCGCTCAGAAGCAGTTGCAGACCCCTGGATGGCGAGGTAGTCCCGGGCGATGCGCGTCAGAGTTGGGTATTGAGAGGAGTGGTGCTAAACATGAACTTCTACGTTAATAATGCGGATGGCCCTGAGGCATGTGTTGATCTTACAGTGCAGTCCAACCCGTTTTCGTTCGATTTTGCCGCTGTGTACGAAACGGCGCCAGTATTTCGTCTGCCGTTTCTCTTGCTAACCCTTTCGCGCCATACATTCAATACACGATCAATTTCTGCGGGTGTATCGTCGCCGATGACCCTAAGGCATGTATCGATCTGACAGCGCAGTCCAACCCGTTTTAATTTCGATTTCGTTTCAGTTATCGTCGCCTCGGCTCGGCAAAGGCCGTTGGTAAAGATGCGGGCAGGCCAGAGACTCTATGACTGACCAATCGACCGATGCGTCCAATCCAATCCACTCACTCTCCTCTGCATGTTGCTCACCTTCCTCAAGCACACATCCTGCCAAATTACCGAGATGTCGCCGGACATGCTCGCTATGGCGTATGGGTTCCCATTGATCGCTTCCCTTCCCGGCACTGAAAGAATAAAAGTCAACCAACTAGGCTACGCCGCCGTTTTGCACAACAATTATTCGGTGCGGAGACGGTCCCGACGCCATCGCGTCCGGATAGGATGATTCCAGCATGGATGGTGCACGAGGTCGCGGAGCTTGACGATATTACCGCGTAGAAAAGCCTCGCCCCAATAATGTAAACATATGTTCTACAATTATACTCGCAATACTTGTACAAATCTTTCCGCTCCCTCATCTAAACCGGCACATCTCCCCAATCACGGTGCATTCAAATCAAATGTATCCCTCGGGCCCATCGCGCGGCTTGCAAATACACAGGCGTTCTACAATTATACTCGCAATAGTTTTACAAGTCTTTCCGGTCCCTCATCTAAACGGATTCTATTATAGTTACAACTGGCACATCTCCCAATCATCGTGCATTCAAATCAAATGTATCCATCGGCCCCCTCGCGCGGCTCACAAAATGTATCGGGTTCGATGACGTCCCGCCAAAATCTGTTCTCTCAGGAGCAGCGGCGAGGTGGAGATTGATCATGAGGCGAAGGATCATGGTTACCGAGACCCTGAAGATATGGCAGTGGGTGAAGGAGAGTTCAGTAGAGGAAAGACCGCGCACGCAGAAGTAAACCACGTCAGGGTGGTTGAGGTGTATATCTAGACTCCTCAATCAGGGGGGAACTACTAGTATGCGAAGAATTGAAAGCAACGGACATCACCAAACTAAGTGAAGGTAGATCAATTAATCGGGCATGAAGATGAGATACGTGCACACGTACGTAAAATACGATTAGGTTGGCGATATTTGCGAGGGAGATCATGCTAAATTAATGCGCTCGATGAAGGGAGGGAAATGCACGTCAGCACAACGGCTCACAGAAAGTATGCGATTCCTGTAAGAGAATCCATTAATACACATTCACGCTAGTAGCAGATTCGGCTTACCGTCACGTATCAAGACGCCCCAGAGCGACCTCCGGAGTACACTTGTACCTTGCCCGTGCGTGTACGCCCGATACAGGATCAGAGAGATGGCTATAACGTCGCCTGCCAGCCTTCATCTAACCAGTCACTCGAGGCTAATTGCGCGGTGAGATGTGACGTACTGGGCACCCCAAGCACCGATGAGTCCTAGCTCGCGAAATTATTTGGATAATTTATGCAAAGGAGTGTTGACTGCGTACGAAAATCCCTGTGTCCCACATCAAAGGCTGTAATTCAATGACGGACAAGAGATCCATACTGTGCTTTTGATTGGGGAACATAACAGCCCGGGGCGCGCACGCTGACCGTAGGAGTCAGACCTGCTGGTACGAGCGCCCACTGATTCCAAAGTCAAGACTCATAACTGAAGATTATTAAAAACTACTACTCACGACGCTCACTCCAACAGTTATCATCACAGCGCACGCCATGAATACTAGCAGTTTCTTGCTCAAGCCGTACATCGCGTATATGCGGAGACAGATTGTGCCTTGAGAGGAGGCACGAGATGAGGGTGTGTGTAGTGGCGGTGTATAGGAAGAGCGTGAACGTACAGGCGATCATAAATTCCTGTCCTAGTATTAGAAATCCGACCAGTATGTTGAGGATGTTGCATCTGACTCCAGAAAATGAGGGAGATTTGGTATTGGAAATTGACGGAAAATAATTCACGTCTGATGGAGGATGTTCAGACCAACGCGGATAGGGAAAGCGAAGAATCGGACGTGCCGTGGATTGGAAATCTCCAAAAGTATCCAACGCCACTACGACGTTGGAGCAGAATGCAAAATACCGGATGGATAAGAACCATGCGGAGCTGAATGAGCGTCGCGTTGGCCAGATATGTTGGATTTCAGACCCCAGAGTCAGGATATGGTCATAGGACACGATAACTTATCGTGCATGCGAGGGCCTCCGTGAGGTTATGCGAAAGGTACAACGAAAGGCCACCCACAGATCCCACAAAGAAAGAGAGAACGACTTAATTGTCTGAAAAGTGAGGTCAGAGCAGGGATTAATGATGCATGGTGGTCCGGAGCTTACACGTCTCGCTCTATCGTCAGGAGTTCCATGTCAGAGGTCATGGTGGGAAACGGGAGAATGAGGGAAATAGTTGGAGGGGAGAGTGTGGTGGTCGGTGCTGTGGTAAAGATTTACCTTCCCGTGTATAGATAAAGGGCAGACATCAAGTAGACATAGATGCATATGGTTAGATTGTGGTAATGATCAAACATCTGGGACGCCGTAATCAGAGAACCCAGTTGAAAATTCCAGGAAAATGATAGCGGGAACCAGAATGTCCAGGAGCATGGAACTTACAGGAAAAGCGACAGAGTAACCCCGCCGTCAGAAACCAGCAGCTGGAATGTCTTGAAGCAGATTCCTGTCCGCTGTCAAGCGTTTGGAACCATGATTGGCGCAAATTAGCGGCCAGTAGCGCTGAATCAAGAGTCAAATTTACCCGACCCATGTATGTACATAATTTACTGTCAAGTCAAAGCTGAGGGCAGACTTTTGATGCGGCATCGTGTTTCGGCCCTCATCTACTAACCGCGAGCGACTCGCTCTCCCGCCGCTTACCTAACTATAGGGGACTTCAAAGTAGGAGCGCGCTCTTGCGCTTTTAACGCTTTTGACGCCTTTCCGCTGTTCCGAGTGATTGACATGAACTTCGGCATCATTCGGCAAACAGGTGTGACACGACTAGTGTAACCGCTTAAAATTTTCGAGTGCCGCTACGAGCCTACGACGCGACGCGCGGCGACGTGAGAACACTATCCATATAATAAAACTCTGCACTGTCCTTACTCCACCCATCTCCCCAGCAATGAGCACTCAACAATCATGCCGATCTCCCGAAAGCACAAAAAGAAATCCGCTACGAAAGACGGCTTATCATGCAGCCTGTGCCTGTACTTCTGCAGATCAACTTGTGGACGGCAGAGAATAGCAGAGAATGGGGCGTTGATGTGATGGAGGTCAAAGAGAACATATGCACCTAAGAAAGAGATGTATGAAGGGACTTTCGAGGTATTTGACTGAGGAACAAGCTTGTCTGAAGTGCTTAGAGGGTACTATACTGTACAGATACTGTACTATTTCATTCAATTCAGCACGGGGTGTTACGTGTTATGACCCCGTCCGAATTTTGGAATTCGGACAGACGGGTAAAGCGGTGTTACACCCAAACAAAATTTGTACCGGGCACAGATGAGCCCTTGATAGTCGGGGAGAGCAGGGCAGATAGGAAGGGCAAGAGAAGGAAGACATCCATTTTAAAGCCGCAGCCAGAAAGCCTTCGACATCACGCGGCAACCCTCGGCATTACCGCGATCCGCTTTTGACATTTGACAGTGGTACTTGGTAATTGAGGTGAAACTTATCAAAAAGATGGATTAGAGTGTCAACTGGCGAACAGGGAGCGAAAAAATCTAAATGTAGGCCAATTTCGAGCATTTCAGTGTTACATTTTGAAAATTCGTCGAACCCGGCCGTTATGAGTTACATGTCCAAAAATATTCGGACGAAAAGGCCAGCATCACATGTTACGTCTGAATTGAATGAGATAGTACACACCCCAGAAAATGTGATGTCTTGGTGCTCCTGAAGATGCTCCTGATACCATTAGTATATGAACAAAAATAAGATTGCTTGAAATTGTACCTGATATCCAACAAATGTGTAGCACTGGAACTGCAACCTGTATAGGAAGTACAAGGAACAATTCCAGGCCATCTGATATTCCCCATTTCAGCCGCAATTTAGGAGTGACTAATATTGCGACTGATACTCAACATATCAGTGTTGATTTATGTGCATCTGAAGATGCCGTAAAGCCCGTATCGGCGGCAGTATCAGCTGCGGAGCTGATACGGGAAGAATCAGGTGATAGTATCAGTCGCGCCAATTCGGCTTTACGGCATCTCTGGATGCATGTAAATCAACACTGATACATTGAGTATCAGTCGCAATATTAGTCACTTCTAAATTGCGGCTGAAATGGGGAATATCAGATGGCCTGGAATTGTTCCTTGTACTTCCCATACAGGTTGCAGTTCTAGTGCTACATATTTGTTGGATATCAGGTAGACTCGCAGGCCAGTCGCCGTCCACTCGGTTACAGACACAATGGGCGAGACGGATTTGGATAAAGAGCAAATAGACACAATATCAGAACAAATAATGATCGGAACGACAACAAAGGGTAACCTCGTGAACGGACTGGGCCGGCATGTCACATGTTTTCAGTGATGAGCATTTCCCCGCCATTTGAGAGAGTCTAACTCTGAAAAATGTCGAAATCTGAAAAAATAGGTTCTTAGGTCCCTCAGTGAAAGTGGGATAACTTTTGACTCTCTATCCAATGAGCCCAACATGTTTTTGAGGGTCAGAAAAAAAACATGTTGGGCTCATTGGATAGAGAATCAAAAGTTATCTGTCCTCAACTAACATTTTCTGAGACCAAAATTTCCAGGTTTGGGGAGAAACAATGTTTTTCAGAGTTATACCCTCTGAAATGGCGGGGAGATCATCCATCTGCCAAAGAGGCAATGGGGGAGCCCAGCCAATCCCGGTAGTTGTCGAGTTCTACGATGGCATCATTTTTCACCGGGCCGGCTGGTCCACGAGCCTAGATATCAGGCACAATTTCAAGCAATTTTATTTTTGTTCATATACTAATGGTATCAGGAGCATCTTCAGGAGCACCAAGACATCACATTTTCCAGAGTCACAGCACTATTTCACCCCAGTGAAGTCCAACGGAGTTACGTAAAGGGCCTTTTAGGGGCTTATTAACTTTGTGGAGGTGTTATTCAGATCGAGACAGCTTCTGAGATGGTTTTTGGAGAGGTCTTTTTGGCGAGCAATTATGCAACAATTATGTGGTTTTCAAACTAAATATTATTCACCCAAGACTGTGTCGCAACACTTGAGCCCAGTGATGTCTGGTGTCAGCCTTTCATGTGCAAACACAAGTCTGTTCCCCGCCTCTATCAATGTTTAGGACGTGCTTTCTCCAGATTTCAACCCCTATGTGACCTATTCATACACTGACTTCCTATGTTGCCCTCCCTAACCCAAGGTGCTGCATCCATGCCAAATTGCTGCTCGTGTAATGCTGCCTTCCAGTGTAAGTGCCTTGGCTGCTACTTACCTGGGTACATTTTTCAGAACCTGGATTGGGTGTATACATACTACTGACATGTACCACCCTGCCACCTGCCATTCAAATATCTCAGCTGCCGCTTCATCTGTAAAGGGCAATTTTCCTGCTGTGTCTCCAAATAACAAGAAATCATTGAAAGTTCTATCATGTCAGTATATGTACATCCAAGTGGGACCTGAAAACATTGATGAGGCAGGGGAACAGACTTGTGACAGTGTTCGCGTGTGAAAGGCTGACTGGCAGTAGGTTTGGAACAAGCCGCCTTCTCAGCATCACATGATATTCATGTGCTTTGCAGCGAGCATCACGGCTCGCCGGTGCGGAGAGACTCTCAGAGAGGGTATCCAAACCTAGTTGGTTACAAACCGTCCTCCACCGGCTTTCCAAATTGGGAAAGTGGTGCTCGGTGAGGTTTCGGCCAAGCCAAACCTGCCGTGGCTTGCCGAAGCATGGTGAAATCCCCAAGTACACGAGAATGTACAAATATATGAATACACACCTACTTAGTTAAGAATACAGAGCTACAAAATTTATACAAATAAGAATACAAAGCCACAAGATGTAAAATAGGAACTGTGCCCCATTTGCAGGAGCACAATGAGTTGCCTGTACCTCAGCGCTAGAGGATGGCACTGAGGTATAGTTAAGTCGTCTCAGCTGTCGTGCACAGGAGCAGGGTGCCAGGCGTTGTCGCAGGCAGCATCGTGGATGTCATCTGCACACACGTGGCTGGTGGCATGATAGCAGCTGGCATGGTTGCACATGGCGGTGGGGTGTCAGTGACTGCATGGGCACGCACCGCAGGAGATGCAGTCATAGGTGAGGGCTGCACGCAGGGTGGAGACTCAGGCCTATGGACAGTCAGAGAGATGCGCAACAGCTGCGGTCAAGCATACACCTGGGTTTGTGGTGTGTTACCCCACTGCTCTTCCCTTTCACGTTGATCCCTGGCATCAAGTGGTGAGGACCTCCATCCCCTCCGCTAACTGTGACAAGAGGAGACGTGGACAAGGAGGCACTTGACATGAATAGATTGGGTGTTGGGGCAGGGACGGGCAGCACAGTGCTCAGGAAGTCGAGGGCGATAGCTTGTCCTCCATCCCATAAAGGAAGAAGGTCGTGGGGGAGGAGGAAAAGAGAGGGTGGGTGCTTGTTTGGTGCGCACCTCAGCTTGGCTTCAGATTTCAAGCTCCACTGGGAAGCCGTTGGCAGGTGGCAGGGCCCTTCCAAAAAGGTTCAGGGGCGGAGGCGGTTTGTATTGAGTGTCTGAACCTAGACTGGCAGCGACACCGGACATCACCTGGTCACGTGTTGTGACACAGTCTTGGTTGAATAACATTTAGTGGTATTCAATGATGCCTGCAAGCACCATTCATATTGCTAACATCATTTTTTGATTGCTGGGCTGAAAATCAATGTATGTAGCTCTCTGCACACAAACTTTCTTTCTTGCTCAGATATGATTCTGTGGCCTCAGGCTCGAACACGGTTATAAATTGTTCCTCAATCTCTCCTTGTGTGTTCATGAACCTACCGCTAAGGGGCATTATTTTCTGTAGGAATTCACTTGGGTTTAGTGCTTGAGCCCTGGTCTCTGATGTACACCATCGGTATCTGGACAGAAGGGCTGATACTGAATTATTTCATTCAAATCGACAGGGGGGGGGGGGGGGGTGACACATGACCGGATTTACCTATTCGACATTTCAACAACAGCCGAATTTTTGTGTGACACCCTCCAAAATTTCAACAATCTTACGGAAATTTTGTGCTCTAGGGGGGAGGGGGAGGAGGAGGATACTTGTGACGGCTTGGAGGTTCGACAAAAGCCTTTGTGACACGTGACATCGGCCAACATTCAACATTGACAGAGGGGTCCATGACACGTGACTGTCGAATTGAATGAAATAATTCAGTATAGGAGAAATTATGGAGAACTGTTGGATCCGGTATTGTTGATTTTATCCGCATCTCATGCCCCAGCTGATCTCTTCAATCTTCAAGCTTCAGTTCCCATAATGCTGTGGACACCACAATTTGGCTATGGCCCCTGCACCAACGATCGGACTATTGGCTCAATCAAGCGAATTATATATTCAAACACCTCGGGGACTCATCCAAGCTGGAAGATTATGGTACGTATCAGTTTTCATATGCTGGGCTTCAGGCTAGCATTAACTCCTTAACAGTCTTATTGTGGTCTATCAGATTCCAGCCCACCATTTCCACAACTACTGTGGACTGGCCAAAGGCATCCTATTTCTTGCCCACCCAAACACCTTCAAACTAGACCATCATCATAGAAATGGACAGACTGTCTGGCTTATTGGTCCTTTGATTCATCCAGCAGCCATCCACTTGACTCAGAAGATGCGGCCAACCTCGGATTCCCTCACTGCAAATATCCACGGCACTGGAGGGAAGGTTGTAGGATGCTAGTGTTTACACAGGGCTCCGTCAGTTCCATCAGGCCAAAGGTTCCGATCCAGATGACCAGGATGTTTCCCAGCATCTCGGTCATCTGCTGTATCAATTATCCAGAGAGATAGATGTTCCATTTGCTCATAGTAAGTCCACAGTCCGCATACTGGTATATCCAGTCATGGAATGAACAGTTAACGATGATCATTTTCGAGACGAAGATGGTCCAACCATTGTAACTCTGCCAGAGGATATTAGGATCAGCCAACACAGATCACGGTGGGCGAAT
This sequence comes from Mycena olivaceomarginata, assembly GCA_029378375.1. Lineage (NCBI taxonomy): Eukaryota > Fungi > Basidiomycota > Agaricomycetes > Agaricales > Mycenaceae > Mycena > Mycena olivaceomarginata. The sequence continues at coordinate 106,512 of JARKIC010001255.1, forward strand.
TCTGCCACTATCCCTAATCCTGTTTTCAATTGAGGAATCCCCAATAGACACTTCGACAAACTCTCCCAATCAAGAATTCTGGGGATCAGGTATTTCTGAGGAAATATCAGTTTCGGGTGCATTCAAATTTGCGATGATCGTCCAGTTGTTGCTGATTTTGTTCTATGCGGTATCCGTGCTGTATTTAGGGAGGAAGGTGTGATGTTCGAATGTCTGCGAGGCCATAATGTATAGCAATGATTATTTGGCATAAATTTGTAGCTACACCATTCACCTAGAATGGTTACGAAGCACAATCTCCTTGGGTTGTTCTCCAACAGAATTCCCATATCGGGACAATAACGGTTGTTTGGATCACATATTGTACCGCAACACGCTCCTGTTTTCAATTTGTGTTCAACTTCCTCAAGACTTTGTAACGTAATGAATATTGAACTGACATCTAGCCGATTTTCGTGTTGGGTGTCGCCTGAGTCACTATGAAGTCGCTCAAAAGCTGTGACATCCAATTGCCAGAAATCGTGTTTCGGACTTGCTCAAGCTCAGACTGAAGATTGCTTCACTACAAGTGCTCGAGCCCTCGTTCTGTCAGGCGGCAGAGCTGGTCCATTGTTCGGCTCATGTGTCTCAACACACCAGCTGCCCTTGCCATGAAAATATCGTGTCCACTTACAACACCGGTCTTGGTGCCGTTCATGCACACCTTGGTGTCGATGACCCTGGTGACATTGGCGGGGGGTACCACCAATGCGAGGGCGACGGTGCAGAAAGAAGAGAAAGGGTAAACTTCATTGTTGTGGAGGTGCTGCGAGAGACGAGTAAGTGCTCCGGCTGCTGAATGTCCGTCAATTCGCTCAGTCCTTTATACCCGAAAGAATGCCATTTCGAGGAGCAAACCTCTTATTATAGACATTAATACACACCCAAATGGTTGCTAGATCCCACCCAGCAAGACAATCTACCTGTATATTGGCAGATCCATCTCATGGATATGATCCACATTTCAGCCAGGATCCAGCCGAATGAAGTCCCAGAACAATCAGCTGGAAACCAGGGTACTATGTGCTGGATGCCATATACTCCTTCCAGGTAGCTCTACTGTGTTGTAAAGCTGAGAGACATACACATTTCCAGCTGGAATTCACAAAATTGGGTTTGCCGGTCCCAGAGCCAGTCACAAATTACAATTGTGCTCTATAGTCGACATTTACACGCACTCTGAGACCCAGGCGTCTCGATGCTACAGGAGGCCGCTGCTGATTTTCCTCCTCGACGTCTCCGTCCAACTGTTCCTCATCTGCCCCGTCTTCTGACTCTGAGTCCGAGTCCGAGTCTGCGTCCGAGTCATCATCCGGCTCATTTTGCTTCTGATAAGATATCTTTTGTCTCTTTGAATTCCTCCCCACGTTACCGGTGCGCTTTTGTTTCAAACCTGTCACCGTCTTCTTCCGCGTTGGGGCGGTGTTCGCGGCCCCAGGTCCAAGACCTTTTCTGGCGGCTGCAGCAGCGGCATTCTTGGCTTTACGAGTGTCTCGGCCTTCCCGAAGATGCTCTGCCTTTGATGATGTAGGAGAACACGATCATCCCACAGCGGTAACGGTTTGATCAAGGCCACGGGAAAAAAACAACACAGGAGGTGCGGATTATGTAGAGACACGATGTTAACGATGAATTGGATCACAAGTGAGTCGTGTTCGATGAAACACTCCTCGAGTTGAGTTTTCTGGCGCTCCTGGAGGACTGGCCACTTGCCGTATGGTTTGCATGTCCCGGATGAGCAGTCATGTTGTGCATTGAAGGCGAATCGGATGTCCTGGATTGGTAAACATAGTTAGAAGCGTAAAAAAATTGTGGACAACATGCACACCTTCGGCTTCAACAGAAGGAAGACGGCCTCTTCGCGGCGTTTGGGCACCAAAACTGGCATATTGAACAGCTCATGACGCTCGGGTTGGATCGTGTACTGTTCCAGAATCACCAGTCCCTCCATCCGAAGGATTTCAACGACCTTCCCCATCACAGCTTCCGCAGCATCGACCGGATTGCTGGATACAACCCACGAGCACATATCACATAGCTCCTGCGACTGTGCAACAAAATTCTTGCACTTGTACCATTCAGAATCAAGGTCGTAATCTTGGCAATTGAAGGCTTGGCCAGCCTTTGTTGACCGTAAGATGATTGTCTTGCGGTTAGGCCGACCACGTTGTCCTTTTATTGCCGAAATTGGGGCCAATGTCAGGGAGCCTATTCAACTAGTCAGACCGAATGAATAAATATCAATCAAGAAACCACACACCTGCTGGAATGATTTCGGCTTTCTTCCAACCAAGAAGTCGTTGCAAAAACGGCTGGTCTTGCATCAATTGACGCGCAGCGGGACCACAACGAGTCCAGATTATCTGATTGCCCTCTCCTTTCAGTGGCCATGCACCACCGGCAACCCTATGCTTAACGCTTTCCTGTGCTGCAAGCTGAATAGCAATATCTCGGCTCGGTGTTCGGTGGTTTGAAAGAATCGAACAGGGCCGGAAGACACCGTTGAAAGACTCAAAAGCTTCGGTGATTGCCTATCACAAAGTCTCGTGTTGTCGCGGGCTTCAGGTCGGAGTCCGATTTACAAGGTGGAAGTGAAAAATCTGTGTGAATTGTTATTATGAACCATAAAAGATGGTCTTGGCAACCATATCAGGTACTGGTGAACACCAATCTTCGAAGCTGAAGAGTGGAGGTAAACTCAGCGTCCAGGGCTCTTTGAACAGAAAATTCAAAGCATAACTTGTGAGTTCAAGAGTTGCAAGGCGATAAATAATACAGCTCGGTTGTATCGCGCATTTCACAGAAACAATGACGAGAAACGCACACTCGGCAATGTGTATGCCAACGTTCCAGTGCTAGCAGTGAATGTTGAGCAGCCGCTGACATATTTCCTCCCAGATTCCTTTGCACTGCGGCGTTCTTCTCGGGCTTTTGCGTCACCATTACGGGTGAATTCAACGGCGGATCCGTCGACCTCGCTGTGGACCTCGACAACCAAGTGTCAAGTTTCGGACCTGGTGGGTGGCATTCATTGTACATCAATTGCAATTTACATTCTATCCATCTTTGTGTGCAGACCAGGGCAAGCGCTGCCAGTTGTTCAAAGTTGTATATTACTGGTTGATAAATCGTTTTTCATCCTTGACAGCGCTCACGGCTGTGCAACCAGCGGCGAATGCACCCCCGCGTTTCGTGGATCGACGCGGACGGGAGGGTCAACGCGCCGTTCAACGATATTATCTCGTCGTACAGGTCAAATCATTTGTCTTGAAGTACACCAGAAACTAATATCTGTGCTTTCACAGGTGCAATTGGTAATGATTGAAAGAAAGAACTAGCAGATATGGTGCTTGTTGAAGGGTTTTGTCTTTATGCTTTCTCGGGATATGAATCGTCGATTTTGAGCGAGTTCAACACTCGCTATCAGGTTCAACTTTGCTACTGAGCTGTGGTTACGCACCCTACCATCCGAGTCCAAACCGAGCCGTAAATCCCTCAGAACGGCCTTTTAGAGCAACCTTCTCTAGAATCTTCGGCTTTTTTTGATTTCTTTTGCATCACTCGTAAGTTGAACCATCGGCAATTACCGATAATTCTTCGTCTTTTCGCCTCTCTTCCTCGGAAAAACACAATAGTGCCGAGCCTCATGTGGCCACTAACTTCGGGACCAGTGCGCTCGTTGTGTTAAACTTGCGGACGTACCTATGTAGTGCTGACGGTCCGCCAAGAAGACTCCGCCGAATAGTCTTATTAGGTCAATGCGATAATGCCGAATCCCATATGACCACTCAGTTCCGGACCAATATGCGTACTCGTCGTGTTAAACTTGCGAATATGGTTAATGCTAACGGTTCCGCAGGCTTAGCCGATTCAGCAAAGAGCAGCCCACCAAATGGTGATGACACTTCATACGATTGTATAATCTCGTTTCTTCCGTTGAATAACATGTATGTACATATGCTCTACTCCGACTACTGGCCGACCTGAAGAAGATATCCACCGTCCACCGGGATGTTTTGGCCGTTGAGATATTGGCAACTCGCTGCAAACAGAATCGCAGCCGCCATATCTCGATCATGTCCAGGTCGCCCGCTGGGCAGTCCCTCCCGCTGCTCCTTGGGAATACTGCTCTTCTGATCCCCGCTGCTTCCCTCTGTGGTCATCTCCGACGGAAATACACCTGGCACAATCCCGTTGACACGCACTTTCAGACCTGCGTTGGCGACCTCCACCGCCAGCATCTTGTTCAGGTGGATGAACGCGCCCTTGCTGGCGTTATACGGGAATTGACCACCTTGACTGATTCTGAGCAGACCGGATATGGAGGTGATGTTGATGACGGTGCCGGAGTAGCCGTAGTGCTGCTCTGTTGCGCGCTGAAGTAGAGGCAGGAATGCGGTGGTCATGAGGTACGGGCTGACAACATTGGTCGTGTAGACGGAGGTCCACTCTTCGAGGCTGAGAGGGAGATGTTAACGCTAGGACGGATAGAGAAGGCGAAGAATACGTTGTGGGGTCAAATAAGTTGCTCTTGAGTTCCTCCGCGTCCTTGCCTTCCGGAGCCGTCTTTCCCGATGCGATACCCGCGTTGTTGACGAGGATGCAGAGACACTTCTCGCGAGCATCGATCTCTCGCACCAGTTGTCTGACAGAGGAGATTAAGCATCCGTACTCATGCACACAGCAAAGGAGCGCACTCCACTCCATCCTTCCTAGTAACGTCGCCCACCAATGGAATTATTTCGCCGGCGATGTTGCGCCCATATCGCTCAACGACCGCTTCTCTTTCGTGCGACCGACGATGTAGACTTTGGCGCCGTTGACAGCCAGAGCCTGAGTCGCCTGCATTCCGGCTCAGCATGCCAATGGAAGATAGGCCTTCCCTGAGGCTCGTACCATCAACCCGATTCCTGAGCCGCCGCCGGTGACCAGCGCGACCTTGCCTTGGACGTTGAAGACTTCACTGAGTTTGAAGTTGGTGTTGTTGTTCTGAGAAGACATGCAGCGAGCAGGAGAGACAGTGAGTGCGATGGATGGTAACACGGACCAAGTTTGTATACACCGCTGCTCGCTCGCTTTATGTAAAGGCAGAGGTATGATGTCGAGTCTGACGAAGGGTGCCTCATGATGTCAGAATAGCGAATGTGTACGCACAAGGATGATTTGGAAGATCGGCCGAAAATTCTCCCGGTGCATGCGATCTCGAAGAAGGTCACGAAAGAAAACGAACCAGAATTCTTGCAAAACTTCTCCGCTGGAAAAAATGTTGAACATTGCCGGCCATCACTCGGCAGACGACATATCAATGACCTAATCAATCATCAAGTCTGGTCACGAGCGATTTGCCCTCATGAGCGACCGACTCCCCCCCAAGACCCCAGTCCTCCAAGTTGCTGAAATGAGCAAGGAAGATACTCCCTCTTACTCAACCAAGAATCCTCATCTCGCTAGTGCGGTCCCTCGCTATGCCATCGTCCTGACGTCGATCGTCAGCCTCATCCTGGGTGTCGCTCTTGCTTCGTTTTCAATACTCTATAAACCACCACATCATACCTCGGCGCATCGCGTTGGACGGCTCCCAGGTAAGTTGATCTCCTGTTTTGCATCTAAATCACCAACAATCCGGGCGGACAGTGATGGGGTACAATAGTAAGCCTCGTGGCATTCTTCTTCCAGGCTTAGCAACCTAATTGTGCCAGCTTGGAACGCGTATCATGTGCGTTTTACTCGCTGCTGGGGGTACCAGCTCCATCTTTCTTCTAGTGCAATATCAACGAAACCGTTATTCTGGAGACTGCAAACTTGATCAAGACGCTGGGGCTCGCGGTAGGTGGCACTCAGTCTGTCCAAATTTCATTGACTTCGAGAAGGACGTCGGATATGGCTATGTTAACATTGACGACTGCTATTCTGAGAAGAAGCGCAGCGCCAACGGGGACATCGTTGCAGGTTGGTCGTATCTACCACAGCCTTCCATCCGTTTACCGCCTACGCAATCCAGACAAGACCCGTTTCCCTTCCGGAATGAAATGGCTCACGGACCAAATTCATGATCTTGGCCTGTTAGTTTTGATCTCTCCTTCTCAACGCATCCTGAATTCGTGTTTGACGCAGGAAAGCTGGAATTGTATGTACCCTGTTCACAATGATAACTTCACTCAGAGTTTCTCCGCAGTATAGCGATGCCGGCTGGTTTACATGTGCACTGTATCCTGGCTCGTTCCAAAATGAGGAGAGGTTTGTGGCTTTCGTGGTGTCCGCCAGTTCTGCTCACCTATTACCATGCAAGAGACGCGAAACTGTTCAGCGAGGAGTGGGGCTTTGACCTGCTGAAGTGCGTCTAACTTCTCGTCTTGACCCACCCGTTCTGACCTTCCCTCAGATACGACAACTGCGCCGGTGTGCTCGCACCACCCTGCAAAGATACGAACTCACTTATCGAATCCAGTGCCTTTCGACGAGCTGGCGCGTGAAAATATCATCGGCCGTAAGCTGGCTCGCGGTTTGCCCTCAAACTCTCGCTCAAGGACGCTTCAGGGTACACCCGTATGGCTAACGCCATCGCCGCTCAAGCCAAGGCGTCTGGTAGGCCGCCGCTGGTGTTCTCCCTGTGCGAGTGGGGCAAGGTGCGTCTCCCCCGGGCTGCACCGCACGCGTCGTGAAATCATCTCAGCAACAACCGTGGCTTTGGGCAAAGCGTCTCGGGCAAAGCTGGCGGGTGCGTTCTCTCGGGATTTCGTTGGCATGGTACAAACCGATTTTTACAGACGACGGGGGATATCAGTCTGTGTTCTTTGCGCGGATACATGCCATTTCAGTTTTGTTCACATTCTTCAACAGCTCCAGATTGGAAGTCTATCGCAAATATCATAGACCAGCACGTATCTTTTTGGTCGGTTCTTTTAAACTGAATCCTAAATTTTCGTCCGATACAGGAACTCCTTTTACTCTTGGGCAAGCGACTTTTATGGGCACGGTGATCTGGACATGGTGCGTGCCACCTCCTACTCTCTCTCCCTCGGTTATGGCTAATATGATTCGTCCAAGCTCGAGGTTGGGAACGGAGACCTCACGTACGAAGAGGCCAAAGCACATTTCACGGTGTGGAGCTTCCTCAAATCGCCCCTCCTCATCGTAAGCATCTGCGCTGGATCGCATCCATTCCACTGTCCTGAAACCTTTGGTGTGCATAGGGTACACACGTAGGTCTTATTTTCGATAGATGGGTTTGTGGATAGCTTAACGGCCGGTGGTGGCACGATAGTTGGCCGACGCCTCTGCTGCGACGCTGGAGATCCTCAAGAACACCGAGATCATCGCAATTAACCAGGACCCCGTCGTCGGCACCGCCGTTACACCGTTCAGGTGGGGCCTCAATGTGCGTCCCACCCATTCAAAAGTCACTACTGATGTCTAATCTTCGGGTCGTGCAGCCGGACTGGACCGCCAACGCATCATTCCCAGCCCAGTACTGGAGCGGTGAGAGCCAGAACGGGACAGTCGTCATGCTGGTAGGTTTACTTGCCCCGAGTGGGCTTCGCCGCGCCGCTCACCGACAGGTACTCCCTACATAGTTAAACGTCCTCGACGAGCCCGCGGACATGTTCTTCAATCTCACCGAATCGCCGTGGATCCGAGCCGGAAGGCAGTATTCCGTCAGGGTCAGTCCCAGCTCAATTTATATTCAGCTCTTCTCAATTAAAAGGAGAAACAACGAGGTTGATCGGTGTACATATGACAGGACCTCTGGAGCCACACGGACAACGGGACTGCGGTGCGGAATATTAGCGTGAAGGGTGTGCCGCCGCACGGCGTTGTGGCGCTTTTGCTCCGCGATGCAGGCGACGAGCCTGCGGGGACTGAGCCAAAGTGTGGGGTGCCGGATTGGTGCATCGACAAGAACGGGACGTTTGTGTGAATGCTGTGAGCGTGATTTCTTTCGACATGAATTGAAATGAAGGTACTGTATCAGGCCCGTATGGAAGAGGGTCACTGACTTCGTTTTAGATTTGTACTTGCATTTTGTGCTCTATTCTGGAATTGGACGAATATGTTTTTGATGACACCGATAATCAAAGTTGTTCAATGCTTGGTCTAACGCGGACATCTTTCGTTCGTGCGGTCTGAATTTTGATCTAAGCTCTGGACAATTACAGACGAGTTTGAGCTTGAACGGTGGGTACAAAAACTACAACAGCAGCCTGAAAGGATACCCTGGAGGAACGCGTGAGTGGGGTTTTGCACTAGAGACGGTGGTCTTACCTCTCATCTTAACCTTATAAAACACAATGAGGACGGAGTAGACAATCACGATGGTTGCAGTTAAGCCGTATACTTGAACTCGTTGCACGAGCGCTGACCGCTGGCGCGGGACCACCATGATGAGCATGACAAACGAGAATGCCAATGTGCCATCTGGTCCGAACGAGTCAGGTATAATTATTGGAGAAAGGAGATGGATGCACGCACAGATGGCAAACACCATCTGCACCTCTCGGCCGAACTGGTTCTGCGGCGCAGGCGCAACCCAGCCGCCGTCGCGGCCCATCCATGGCGACTCACGGATGCGCGTGAACATGTACCCCGAAGTCATGACAAGCGAAAGGAAGATGGTGGAGATGGCCCATGGCCAGATGCTCAGTAGGATGGTCATTCCGTTTCCTAGTCGAAGAGCCACGCCGAGTGCGATGACGCCCGCGCCGATGGTAGCCCACCGGTCCCACGCAAACGGTGTGCTGTACGGAATGGGGACAGGCGTAGCCTTTGAGAGCTCTTCTGCCAGCGGCTGAGGCTTCCATCCACTGCAGAAGATTTTAGTGACACCAACAAGGAACAAGAGCCCGATTTATTTACTGCGCTGAAAAGTCGTATTTCCAGTAGTCTGACTTCCTGGTCGCACGGGGACCTTCTGTCGGCGGGTAGTTATAGACAGTGGGAGCATCTTGAAGACCGAGTTTCCGAATCACTCTCGGGGAGTCGACAAAGTCGACTAACCCGAAGAAGTGGCTGTCGCGGTGCGCCTGGGGAACTTTAGACCACGCTTTGGCGACTGCCGTCCACGACGGCGCAAATCCCCTGTTGAATCGTCAGGCATAGGATCGGGATAACACATTAGAATTGGCACTGACTTGCATGGCTCACAACTATTGCGAGGATCGAGGGATGTGAACACGATAGACGTGGACCAGTTGCGATTTGCGGCTGTTATGAGGTCAAAGGAAGTTGAGTTGAGTCTGATAACACCGCCGCCAGTTGCAGCGAGAGCAACGAGCTGCTGGTGTACAGTGCTGGAGGTGACCGTACGGCTCACCGACAGGGAAACCAATGCAAGGAATGACAGTAACAGCATGAGCCACGTCGCGTCCCGACAACTGGCCGAGCGCTTGGTCACAAGACCCTTGCACAAAGATTGTATCATAGAACAGCATAGAACCCTCGCTATCGTGGCTTAAATAGGCGTTCGTCGTCATTTTTATGCTTCAAACACGTGGCGGAAACTGACTGGCATTTGTTGACTGGGGACGTATTTGCCGCTCACGTGGTCGCGATTTGGCTGTGCCATGACTCCGAGTCGCAGCGCTCGCTTGTTATTAATATTAACGTTCTGATCACTTCCGAGTCCGACTCTTGCGCCTTTCATTTCTTACCTTAACTCCCAGACGGTCAAGCCCAGGCAAGTCCATAGATCCAGGGATGAGTCTGTCTTGGACGTCGTTTTAAACTTTTCTAAGTCGAATCAATTGTAGCCATTCGGACCCGCAGTGGACTGGCCGGCTGATAACTTTGGAGCGCAAAAAGGAAAGAGGCTGGCCAATTCGCCGAGCTTATCACTGAACGAAGCTTTGCGATAGTGCAGCAACACTAGAAGAGGTCGGAGGAATCATTCTGATTTATTGCGACCTTATGTCTCATTCGGCCTCTACTTAATAGGGTCCGAGCTGACAACCTGAGATTGGATTTTAAGGGAGACCAATGCGAAGCGTAGTACATTGTCAGGCGGAAATGCCTGGGTGAAAGTTTTTGGTGCGCCCATCCGTCCATGCAGTTGCTGATTTTTCTAAAATATTTTGGGCTGTCCGATACAAACAACATCTCTCTAGATCTATCTTGATTCTTCGCATGCACTCGGTCACGGCCTGATCGCGATGGAGTTGTGCCTCTCGATTTACCATGACAATCGTTCGCAGTCGGCGAATGTGTGCTTTGTGCCTTCCCGAGCAACAAACATGGGCTTGCCTGTCAACACGCGAAGGCACCACGTTGTTCAATCATTCTGTTCTTTTCACGTTCAAAGTCACTTTCCTCGGCTGTTCGGTCCTGAGCGGAAACAGAAACTCTCCACCTCTGAAGCTGATGCCATTTGTTCTCGACAACACACTCTTTCTCGGCAGAAGTAGTCCCCAGGAATAAGGGTTGGTAGGTCGGATACGGAATTCGGACAAAAATTTCGAAAATTTCCGACCCAAAAAAAGCCAAAAGTGTTGCTTTTAGTGAGAAACCGGTTTTGGCCACCTCAGAAACCGTGGGAAAATGAAATTAGTTCGGACAAAACTCACTTTTAGGCCCGAATTCAGTATCCAACCTACCAACCGATATTCCTGGGTCCTCCAGTCCTTTATCCTCCGCCGGTCACGCCGACAGGAACTCATAGCGAACATAATGCACGGGTCGAGATGCGGGCACCGTCGGCCGACAAGGCGGTTCGGACATTGGGATGGCCTACAGCTATCCGTGCCAGTGGCGCACGAGATCAGCATGTGGTACATATAATCTGCGCTTTTGCAGCGTCTGGAAAAAAACGACATGCCCACCGAGTCGAGGCCCCAGCTTCAGCTGGGCTGCACGATTGGTAAGCAACGATGTGGTGCGTTAGCATTCATGCCGCACAATTACCCGCCTCGTGTCGCTCGCTGCGTGGTGCCTAGGTGCTAGGTCTCTGCGCTTCAATCACAAGAAGCTAATTCAGAGTCCAGACACACCTAGAATATCAACCGTCCGAACACGAGGAGGAATGAAGCTCAGCCATCAACCTGCCAACACGGAGCTGAAGAGTGCGCGGGCGGTATTCTGCGGAAGCCCTACGGAGGTGTCGAGGCGTGGAGCTCGCCTTGTTGCGAGCTTTCTCGACCCACCAGAATATACTTCTCGGATGACTGACAGACCTTTTATTCCAGCGGGAAGGTGCGTTCCGCATGGCCATTTGTGGTACGTTTGTTCTATGCGTTGCAGTACAAATCCGCATCATCATTCCCAGGGCGCAAATAACGATGTGGCGGTCGACGTTACTCTAGCTTTGGATCCGTCACCTATGCGCAGTCCCGCCACCTTTGCTGATGGACGCGACTATATTTGCGACATTTCTGCACATTCCAATTATACGGAAAAAGGGTTCGACCCCTGCACGTTCATTCTTCCAAGCGCGCTTTGAAGTTACCAACAAAAAATGTCCGCGGCGCGGACGCTTCCCCTTACCTTTTTCATCTCCCAGTTCTTGTACCTGGTTTTACGATCCCCAACTTCTTCAGAGTACGCGATGACGAGGTCTTTGCACGTGGATCTATTCGCACTGCAAGGGCTGCCGCTCATTCCCTCGAGCCCTTTCCTTCCTATGTATGTACGCCCCTGGGCTCTGGGTTGGAGAAGGCGATCATGATTGAGGCATTTCCGATGAACTATACATATTCCTTGTGTCCGCTCCTTTTCTTTCATTTTGTTCGAAATTCATTCCCGCCCGCCCTTGAATATCGGCTTTTCGTTGTAGACGACTGGCGCAGCCGTGGATACAACCGCATGCACTGCGCTTCGTGCGTCTAATTAGGCTCAACATCACCCTCAACAACGCTCTTGTGGCAGATTCTGACGAAGGTAATCCTGTGCGGAGCCGCATCGATGTGATTTGATAGTGATACTCTGGATGCACCTTCAAATTTACTTATCTGGTTTTATTCATCCGCGGCCTTCCAATACGTGGGTCCTTGTATTATCTTTGGTGTTTAGGTGAGTAAAAATAACCGTTCGAGCCCTTGTCTATTCCATCCATCCTTTCATGGTTGTAGCGCCGGTCCTTATTCTCCGAGCAAGCTGCGGTAATGCGGCGAGTCTGCGTAGCAACTCCACTTATTCCCGGGGGGGAAATGCTGTGAAGTACGAACGTCTGATCCACAACTCCTGAGTCCTTCTTCCTGGGGCCCTTCACAAATCGCACATCCGACAGCCGCGCAACTTCAACTCATCCATGTGGACCCATGTTTACTGACTCCAAACTGACTCGAATTAAGCGAGCGGCAGCAATTCTCGATCACACAGCTATTCTGCGTCCGCGGAATCAATTGAAGTCACTGTCCCCAACAGGAAAATCCGACGGTTCGGACAGCTCTCAGAGTTTCGTGCCCATCCTCACTGATTTATCCCCCGCCAGATCGTACTCCGTAATAATACTCGCAAGCGCCGACGTGCCGTAGACTGCCGTAGACCAGACGATCGACACCGCGATCGTGATTCGCATGGCCCAAAATGGCAGGTTCAACATCGCTTAGCACCGCGGACCTACAAGTCAATGATCTGATCCTGTGGCCACACCAGACCTAACCCTGCAGCCTTGCGAAACGAAGCAGAAATCCGGAGCGACTGGTGGGGGCTCCGAATGAACCGATTACTTGCGGTAGGTCCAGGGGCAAATCATCGGTTTATACATACATGCTAGAGTGCAAATGGTGGATGTTTTGCGCAATCCAGAATGGAATGGAGGGAGATTGCATATGAAATGCACGGAGCTTGAAGTGAATTGGAGTTTATCGTCGAACGTCTGTTGCCCATGTGGGCGATTAAAGTGATTCTAAATTAAGGCAATCAATAAATTCAACAGGGCTGGATCATCAGCGTGCATCATCCATCGGAGCCACCTTGCCCAGCGATCGTTGAGATCGGACTTTCAACCAAGTGACCGAGGGCGCCGTTGTGATTATACTTACTCGCGTTTCACCGGACCGAGGTGTTGTTGTGTAGCCAGGTGTGGCCACAGCGCTTAACGCATATGAATGTGATTAGCCAGTCGTTAGCGAGGCGCTCGATTGTGAGAAAGAAACCGCCGAGTCAGAGAGCGACGCGTCGATCAAGATCGAAAATGTGAGAATACGAAGGTATTATAGGCTACATGACTCGAGTGTATATGTAATTGCACGTGGGGACCTGACCTTATAAGTCGTTTAACCTAAATGAGATGTTTATCTCAGCTAATTATAAGTATGTAGCTTGTAGGTTGCGCAGTCTCACTGGTGAGGTCGAAAGGCTTGTGCTTGTGCTTGCAAGTTGTTGTATTCGTAGTCTCACGTGGGTCGAATGATTCGAACTACCGGAGACAAGGCCATCAATTCAACAGCAGCAGTGGGAATCAGCCGGCATCGAGACATCTGGATGAAAAATGGGGTTGTGAACAGTTCCTGTGGAATAATCACAGTGACAGTCTGTCGCCGTGATTTTCCAACACAGCACTAGTGACAGAGAGCTGGACAGAGTCATGGTATATTTAATTGGGACCCGACCCAACCGGTTAGTGTGGCCATTGTTGTTCGCGAGATCCCTAGCGAGAAACTTGAAGGGGGCAATCTACGCGTCGCCTAAGACTCTATTCTCGGGGATGACTCGGCATTTCCCTTTGGTGTAAGGCCACTCGTACCTGGCGCGTGGTATTCTGTGTTTCAGTCTCCGGCATATACCGATGGCGGCTTACAATCTGCAGGTAAAATTCTGAGCAGGTAGCCAGTGGACTGTACGTTTAGATACAGCTCACTGGCATCTGTCCAAGTCTCTCCAATGGGGCTCAGCGCACTAGCATACCCACGAACCTCCTCCGTCTCATCTCAATCAACCGGGTATACATTAGCTTCACCCAACCGAACCCGCTCGTTGGCTGGACCGTGTCGTCTAAGACTCTATTCCCGGAGCTGACTCGGCATGCCCCTTGGGCGTAAGGCCATCCTTACCTGGCGTGTTGTATTCTGCGTGTCATAGTCTGCGGCAAATACCGACGGCGGGTTGACGTTACGATCTACAGGGAAAGATGTGAGCAGGTCTGTACGTTACAGTTCAGTGGTGCCACTGGCACCTGGCCCAATTTATTCAACGGCTCAGCGCAATAGCATACCCACAAACTTCCTCCGTCTCATCTCAATCAACCGGGTATACATTAACTTCACCCGGCTGGACCTGCTCGTCGGCTGGGCGATATGTGTTGCGTATATAGCATAGGATGAAGAGGATTTGTACATAGGGTTCTGTGACTGTGTAAGCGCTGGAATGTCGAAGAAGCATTCAAGCGCACCCGAGATGAAACTTTGGTATAAATAATAGGAAGGAAGGTTTACACAGGGCAGGGGTTTGTTCAAAAATATCGGGCGGCCGGCCGTGGAGTTGGGGTGAGGCTGTCGAGTAAGGTTGGTTTTTAACGGTCAAGGGGAAACCTGAGAACAGAACACGAGAACAGAACACGAGGAGATCTGACGAGACCGAAATACGACGACCGCGGAGACCATGGGCTCAACATGAGTATCTGGAGGTTTTGGCTGTGAACTTGAGGTGGAAACCTAAATTCAAAGTGCACGAGAGACATGGAGACTATCTGATTCCAAACCCAAAGCCAGTGTCGAATGAACAAACGAATTGACGCGGAGAGCTCGATGAGCGCCTCTCCTTGTGCTAAAATAAAATATATGACCTATATGTGTCGGCCGCGGAACACAAATGAAAGATAAACACAAAGATTCATACAAGCTTCGCAGTCGGATGACCATGGAGGGATAGATGAGATGTATTTGTCTTGGAGAATGGCAATGGCGCAGGCGACAGGTGCCTATGGCCACGTTCCCGTAAATAAAAGAAACCGAAATGAAATATGTCATACGGCACCTCCGGAGATGAGTTGATGGCTGAGAACCCGTAAGGCAAAGAGACTTCACGGAGACCGAGTTCTGGGCTGTGTTTCATCCCAAAGCCGAGTATGACGAGAGACGGCGAGTAATTTCCTTGGTCCCTGAGAGAAAGAGATCAGCGCTGGCAAATCTATTTCACCGTCGGAGCACGAGAGCAAAAACTGTAACAGACACCCAGCAACCAGAATGCCGAGATAAATTTCGAGACCCAGGAGACCAGAAAGCGCAGAGAGATGTCCCTGAGCTTCTGAGAGCCGATGAACGAGGATAACATTCTAAGCAAGACCTACGAAAGAGCGCTGAGAGATGTCCCTGACTCAGAGCTTGACAACATTCGAGCGCGTAGACAAAGTGCATCCGAAATGAAACCCGCGAATATATATCTCTGGTACCCTAGTTTCTTGATGGACAGCACACCCGAGACCCAAGATGCACCACGGCCGAAGATCCAACGAAAGCCCGCCGTGCCGTGCCGTTAATTCCAGCCAGGCACGTCAAGACTATTAACATAACGAGAGGCAGGGAAAATTTGGCAGTTTCAGTACTGGAAAATAGGAGTGTTGGGCGCCAAGAATGATGAACGTTGTATGAACTGATAGAAATGGAGAAATCCCGAAAGAGGCGGGACGGGGGTGGATGAAGTCGGAAGAAAACGTCGGGCTTTGTGTGACCTTGGTGTGACTCCGGCGTCTTGATACACCGAGACCGAGCATGCAACGTGCTGCTCGTCACCGTCTCCGCCGTTCCTCGCTTGTCATCGTTCGTTTTGTTCTATGGCGCTCGCCGTTTGAGTACTACATACTAGCCCTGCAGAGTACCGGAAAAGCCAGCGTCTCCCGCCGCAAAGAAAAAAGAAAAAGAAGCGACGACAGGCGACGACATGACAACAAGATGTTTTCATCAGCTAACCTGTAGCGAAATGAAGTGTTGACGACGTCGGTTATACTGTGGGATATGTTCTGGTGAGGCAATCTTCCCACTCTGGCCGCTCCAGATTTTCAGATTTTTTTTCAAGGCTGATCGTGCGATATTGGATTTTATTCGACGCTCGAAACCTGGGAGGACGAATCGTCATTCGAACACCTGGCCGATGTACACGCGCGCGCGAGCTCGTGAACGAATTCGAATGAAGATCGAAGCCCAGCCATGGTCATTTGAGGTTATGTCGACAGACGTGAGATGGTCTTCACTTGGTCTTTGCCCCAGATATTTGGGAATCAACTGCAATTCATTCATCTAGCTGGTGATTGTTGTGGACATGAAGCCTTCGCAATTCACACCCAGAGGTATTCCGGTTTGCTAGTGGGGGGGCATTATACCTCCGCGATTACTCCACGGGACCAAATCTTGGACGAGCTCAAGGTGCGTGCGCGCGTGCGCCTGGCTCCGCCCTCGTGCCGAGCAAAGCAAAGCCTTAGATTATGCCAATGGATGGGATAGGATGGGACGACCGCGACCACCAGGACCGCGGGGATGCTGACCCCACGCTTTGTTCCCAATTCGGCAGGCCCAATCGTCGCCTATCGAACATTCTAAGAATTACTCCGAACCAGCAATTTGGCACCCTGTAAGCGAGGTGAGATCCACTCCCCGATACGTGTGTTGATGATGATGGTTCCGTAAAGCGAAAGACTGTGGCGATGTGCGGTGTATAAAGTCGATGGCCCAATCCTCGGTAAGGGGTCCGCACATCCGATTCCGCGTTATCCTCCTTCTTCCTGAGCGCTACCCTCCCGACCTTTCCGAATCCCGACTCGACTCGAGCAGTGGATCGATCCCCGCACCAACGGCCATTTTTGCGTGTAGAAAGTCGATCTCGAACCCAACTTGAACAGTAGGATGCCCGCAGAACGTAGTCGTGGTTCGCGCCGCACTGGCGCAGACGGTTAGTGTTATTTTCCAACTGCACCTTGTTCACCCTTCGCCCCAATTACTATGCATCGCCCCACACCCTGCCCCGCCCTTCCCAATTCGTGTACTGACTGGGCACCACAGGCAACCAGCTGGTGTGGACAGAACCGTCCCTCGCGCCCGGAATCTCTTTTGCGACGAACCTGACGCCCGGCGCGTTCGAGGAGTCGACCGACTTCACCACAACGTTTGAACTGGAGCCATCGACACCCGTTGAGCCAAAACCCGAGCCTTCCACGCCCGGCCCGGCGTTCTTCTTCTTCGATGCCCCGGCTCCCAACGGGTCGAAGCCCAAGCGCGCGTCGCACAAGCGCAAGGCGACCCCACCGCCCGCCTCTCCGTCGTCCCCCTCCTCCCCCGCTGCCGCACCCACTAACGCCGCCCCATCCCCGCCCGCCCGCACATCCCCCGCCCGCCCAACGCCTTCATCCTCTTCCGCAGCTCGTTCATCCGCGCGGGCGCCGTCCCCGCACACGTCGAGCCTTCGCACGCCTCGCTCTCCACCATCGCCGGCCTCACCTGGTCCGCGCTCCCTGCGCCCGAGAAGGCGCTCTGGCACGCCAAGGCGAAGGAGGAGCGCGAGAAGCACCGCGAGCGCTTCCCCACGTACGCGTTTCGGCCGCGCCATCGCACGACCTCCGCCCCGACGCCCCCGAACACGTCAGACGCGGACGACGACGGGAGCGGGGGCGGGGGCGGTGGTGGAGGTGGGAATTCGGCCGTACCGCGCCGCAGGCAGCAGCGTGAGGTGCCGCCGGCGGACCGCGCGCGCCAGGCGCATATTGCGTCGCTGCTCCTGACGGGGCTGACGGGCGGTGCGCTTCACGAGGCGATTGGGAGGTTCGACGCAGAGCGTAAGCAGCGGGCGAGGGTGGGGTGGAGGTGCGGTTTGGTGTAGTCGAGACGCCGGAGGGGCGCGTGGCAGCGGACGACGCGTGTGAGAAGGCGGCGGCGGAGAAGAGGGAGGGGAGCCCGGTTGTGCGGCGGAGTACGTGTCGGGGCGAGAAGCGGCGGCCCAGCGTGAAGACGGAGAAAGAGCACAGACGGCAAGCGTCGGCGCCTCACTACCTCATCCTCGTTGCCTACGTCCCCAGCGTCGTCTTCGCCCTGCACCCCCATCGACACGACCTCGCCTTTCAGCTTCGCGTACGACGCACTCTCCATACCCTCGACGCCCGTCGACGACTTCACCGGCGCCTTCGACTGGCCGTACTCCGCCTCGACTTCGCCGTCGTACCCACCCTCCCCGGCGTGCTTCTCCCCCTTCGATCTCCCCGCCTCTCCCTCTACGACCTTCGACTCCTCCTACCCGCCCTCGCCTGCCCTCTCCCACTCATCCGCCTCCCCCGCGTCCTCGTCGTGGAGCTCGGTCGAGGACCTCTCCTTGTCGCTCTCCCATGCCTCGCACACTGTCGGCCCCTCCCCCCTATCCGCGTGCTCATCGATGTCCTCGCTCGGCGGCGATGTCGGCGACCTCGCCTCCCTCAGCGCTCCAAGCAGCGACTGCAGTATGGGTACGATGGGCATCGACCTGTCGTCGATGTACGGCGCGTTCCTCCCGCCGTACGATCTCGGGCTCGGGCTGGGGCCAGACAACAGCATGGAGTTCTTCACCGGATTCTTGGAGGCGCCCCAAGCCGACGGTATCGCGGCGTGGTAGTCGGTTGGGCTCGAGACTCCTTGAGGGGGAGTTCGAGCTGGCTGGCTACGATGAAGGGACGACCCACTCTACGGGGTCTTCCCTTCATTCCTCCTTAGCGGAGGCGGCGCGCTAGCGCCCCCTTCCTCCTCACCCCCGCTGCCAAAATGCGGCGCCGCGCTTGTACCTTGGATGTACATACGACCTCGGATGGATTGGATTGGATCTTGTTGTACGGATGGATTCTGTGTTGTTGTACCCCTACCACCACCACCACCACCACCACCACTCACCGCTCCCTCCCCTCCGTCTTTACCCGCCGCGCTATCTTTATCTGTACTATATATCGCGATATCCCTCCCACCCCACCTCCGCCCCTCCCGTCCGCCTCTATCGTATCAGCAGTCGATATTTATCATCGCTGCGCTGCCTCATCATCTTGTGTACACTACCACTGACTGATTGCAATAGACGGATTTCCGCTTTCCGCACTTTGCTCAGTGCCCGGCCGTCGGCCGACGCCCCATTTTTTTTCTCCCGCGTTTTTTTGTGGGGCGAGGGAATTAGACTCACGCACCACATGCAACTCAGGCCTTGAGGACGGAAATGGAATGAAGGCACCGGCGATAGATCCGATGGATAGAATTTCTGATATAGATTGTGGCTAGACCGGGCCGCGCCAGAGATTGCTTCCGTTATTGCCCAGACAGGATGAGAATTTTAATTCATGGTGGGACCGGTAGAGGACCAGGGGAGGCCTGGGCTTCACGGGGGCGAGCCGCAACGGAGTGCAGTCAACGATTTTGTCGGCCGACGGCTGCGGGGCTGGTTTCGGTTAGTTAGTTTCCACTTTTTCTGACAGCTTCCTCGAGCATTTCCCGATGTCGACTCTTTCGGATGACATGGGATATTTTCGACCCTCCCTCCATTCATCTGGTCCAGCGATCCTAGCCCGTCTCAGCATTTTGATTAACCGCCACACCGACGGCGTTTTTACGCGTTCGCCGGCAAATAGTGGCGGGATTAGCAAGATCCACGCGTACACGTCGGGTAGCATAATTGAGTGGCGGTGAGCGGATGCAAAACATGAACTTAGACGGTGCCTTTCAGCTAAGTATGGTTCGCATTTCTTTGGCGCAAGCTGTGGTTGGATGCAAGTTGGATGTGTTTGCATTATTTTTCACGCGTCTGACTCTCGCACCTGCTTCTTTGCGGCTTCTTCGTTATTTTTGGTAAGTGGTTTCCTCTTAGTATTATTTCATCTCGCGCGAACTCGGCTGGCTGCACATGCTCTGGATGCATGAATTACGGAAGAATGCGGTCGGAGGTAGCACGTACGCCAGACTTTCAATGTCGCACCTGGAATACTTTCAAGCCGCCCTACCCCCGAGGAATGAACAATATTCCAAGTCACCCACCTTCCCTGAGATGTGGTGGCGTTGTTTAGATCGCATTTCCGAAATAGGTATCTTCAAGGGACGAATTGTCGGATGCCGAAATGGGGAATTCAACTATTAAGGGATAGATATTACTACTTCACTTCCTACGCAGAGCAATGAACATAACATGGGACGAGCCACCGTTTCTTGCTTCTTGCTGACCCTTTTCAATGCTGGCGCAAAATTCAGTCAACCTCGTATCGGGGGATTTGGGATAGATCAGACTGTTTTAATTTCGGCCTCGGCTAACTGAATACGCACCCCCACAAGACCCAGAGGTACAAGGGACATTCGAACCCGAGAAGCCCACCCCAGGTCCGGGCGGCACGCAAATGACTGGTGTCGCCCGCTGCATCCATTCTAAAGCTGGAGGTGGCGTACTTTTCCCAAATTGGATGACGGGGTATCCTTTTTCGGACTCGAGCGCTAGAAAGAAGCGACCGAGTTGGACCTCGATATCACGAGGCGGCGCCAACTGGTGTCCGGAGATGTTCAAGTTGAATAAACACGATGCAAAACGGGACGTCTCACGGCTTGTCTGTCGTCCAGCACCCAGCATCTTGTTCGCAGTACAATGGCCTCAAGAGGCAGTGCCAGTTGAACGTTGAGCATCTATTCCGTTCTTGCTTTGAATTCCAATCGGACGTTGGCGACCTTGTTCTAATATCCTTGTGTGAGCTGACAGCTGGTTACCGTCCAGCGATGGTACGACTCCCCGAGTTGAGATGAATGAATATCCTTCTTCGACCTCGAGCGCTAGAAAGAAGCGACCTATTTGGGTCTTGATATCACGAGGCGGCGTCAACCGGCGTTTGGGAGATGTTCAAGCTGGTTCGGGTAATGCAAAGATTCCACGGGATATCTCACAGCTGTCTGTCGTCCATCTTTGTTCGGAATTCAGTGGAGGCAGTGTAACTTGAACGCTGAATATCTATTCTTTTTTCTCTCGGAATTTCAATGGGAGGTTGGCGAGCTTGTTTTGATATCCTTGTACGAGCTGACAGCTGGTTACTGTCCACTTCCCTGATGTTTGTTGAGATTGTAGTAATATGGAATAGGGGATCTCACATCTGTCACTTCGAGTTGTTCAACTTGGACGCGGTAATTAAACGTTCGATGTCCTAGAACTGAATCGCGCGTCGACGACCCATCCTACTGTGTGGACTCATTCTGTCTTTGGTTGATCATTGCGCTGAGATCTCAGTTCCTGCCCAGGAAATTACCGAAGAGCGGCATCTCCTTTTCGGGACGCTCTTTGTTCGTGTAGCAGATCTTCTGACGCGGGCGGCCTGTTGAAATCAGGGTGTTCAGGCCGAGGACAGTTAAATCCATAGCATGGGGACTCTGCCATTAGTATCGTATCTCAAGAAAGGTTCCCTAAAACACTTCAACCACCCGCACGAATTGGCTCTTTTCAACAACGACAATCTTGAAGTAGAAATTAAGTCATGCTTCAAACAACGGAGACAGACCCATTTGGGTACATGGATCGTTATATCCGTCGCACCGTTCATTGTCCTCGGATAGACAGATACGCCTTCGCGGAGAACGGCGATACGGAGCTCTGCCGTCTTTTCCCGTGCAAAAACCAATGGAACAGCGGTGTCTCCGTTTTCGGACGCGGACGCATTCGGTTTCGGTCACCTTGCTCTGGGTGTAGTGTCTCGTTGAAATGAATGGGGTTGCTAGTCGTTGGCTGGCTTACATTGAGCATGTTCATGAAAACCGGTTCCTCTGGAGCGCCGTATAAGCAGAAAAATTCCACCCGAGTGAACGCCCATGGGTTCAACGGTACGGAGAATCGGACGGACGGCAGTCGGCGACTCAACGCTATCTTCGCTATACCCGTGGCTCGGTCCATTGTCCTCGCATCGCATATGGATACGTCGTCCCCATAATGGGCGAAACAGCGAGATGCCCGCGCGCCCACGACGGAGGACTATAGATATGATGAGCAGCTGCGAAATTGTCCGTCCGCAAGGCGGCGCGATGCGCCGCAGGTAAGGACCGGGCATGGAATGGAATAGGCCGGTGAATACGAATAGACGTCTTCAAGAGCTCAGGGATGCCGCGAAGGTCGTGTAGTATTAAAGGCATCGTAGGCGACTAGCGACTAGCGACTCGGGAAGGTTGTGCGTACAGTCTAATACCGGAACGTGTGGAACGTCGAGCAGGAGGAAGCGAATAATGTTGAACAATCACAGCCGAGTTCAGGCTGAAGGTGATGGCGTGGATGGAGCACAGTTCAATTGCGACTGCGTGAATGGAAAAGGCAGTGAGCTCGGATGCCTTGTCTGGTACATACAAGAATACAATCTGTTGGATTGTACCAGATTTCGCACAAAATACGACATGGTGGCTGTTTGCAGTGGAGACAGGGTTGTGATTTGGGTGTTGTGCAGGGAAACAAGGACACCCGTTCTGTCGTTCGATCTTTTGATGCCGAAGACATTTTGTTCAGTCCAGAAGTTCTTGGTTGACTGACGGGGGGGCCCACTTCACGATTTATTGTGGATCCCTGTGATTGATACAAAATTCCACAGCGGTTAATTTCCACCAAGACGGTATAGATTGGGTCTGGCGGGAACTTTCGCTTCGTGTGGGGACAGTTCGCGTTCATGTAAAAAGAAGACCGTCCCCTGCACGACATAAAACCGCAGAGCTGCATGTGGACGCTTGTGTTCCTCCTGAGAGCACGGATGATGAGCCAATTCCGGTTGGGAATCGAATCGAAGCGCGGCGGTGATACTTGCTTGATATCAGCGATGACGTGCCGGCAGGATTATGATTAGATTCCGCTCAATTCATGAACAGAACACTCCATTAGACGATCAGATACAGAGATGATGGCGCAGAAGGGCTGAGAGAAGGTCTTCAGTGGCGGGTTCGAATGTTTATCAGGGTGGCCCCCACGTCGTTTATACATAGCAAAAGGAGGGTCAGCTGGTCGTTGTCGTGTGTCGTAATGTGGGATATCGTAGTCGGAGTCGGAAACTGTTTGCGCAGGGTAGGGGGCAGTGGAGGAAAGGAAGACAATATCCAGGGAAGAGAGGGGGCGGAATCACCGACAGGAATTGGGCGCAAAGCATTGGTGGGGAGCCCCGCACGCCGAGAACTGGGAACTTGGTAAGCATCCCGAGGGAGACCCGCTTCGGGCAATTCCTCAAGCGGGCAATTCCTCCGGTTTCTCCGACGATGTCTGGGCGCGGGAACGTACAGGAACGCAGACGCAGACGCTGACAAGACGGCCCATTTCGAGAACGTTGAGAATTCATGGGAATTCGTGACTTGCGGATCTGCGGTCAAAAACGGCACAAGGCAATATAAAGTTAAAGTTTGTGACAACCCGTTATTCCGCTAGTCCGCTAGTTAGATATGTGCGGAGCACAGTGACACAAGTACTCACGTTGCCCGGGTGGGAAGGGTCGTCGAACTCGCAACCGCGCAGGCCGCCTTGATGGCCTCGAGCGAGTCCATCAAGCATCTATGTTGACGGCGAAGTCGGTTAACCCGTCGCCAAAGGGCTGCGCAAAGTCGGCCTCGAGGCTCGCATACAAAGTGCAAAAGTGCCATCAGACAGACAAAGTGCCATCAGACCGCCGGCGGTCAAGGATCGATGATCAAGACGCCTCGAGGTCGTCGGTTAACGTTAACGTGATGCGCGCATCTACCAAATGCGGAAGAAGGGCGGGGCACGTGTTTTGGGGAAAAAGGCGGGCGCACGTGCCCGCCGTAAAGTGAGAGCTTCGGGACCAGAGGCGCAGGAAACAGCAGCGGCGAACGGGCAAAAGAAGTTGGATTGGTGTAGGATTGGGTGTAGGAGTGATCGATCGGGGTGAATTGAAGGATTTTCGCTTCGGTGGGTGTGGCCTTGTGGGCTTCGCCTCGAGGCAGATCGAATGGAGATGCAGTGATGCAAGAGAGAGCGCCTCAAGGCAAACCAGGCATGTGAGACGGAGCGAAGAGAGCGGCCCCGACGTGGTTAGAGCCTGACAGTGAGGGGACGAGACAGGACGAGATGTTCAGGTGATGGGTGGCAGACCGAATTCAAAGTGGCACCCGAGGCTATGGCTCATTGCGGACAAATTCTAATTGAGAGAAATCGTGCGGATCGTCCGCCGACCGACCAGAAGAAGAACCCAGGGGATCGCGCATGTTCAGGAAGCAACTCGCAGGAAAGGTAGGTATGCCTTGAGTCTTGACAGACCTTGACGGAATATTCGAGACGACACCACGGGGTGGAGGGGGCGCTGCATCGTGGCGGGAACGGAAGGCGACGGGCACGGAGACTCGGGCAGGTATCAGGATCTGTTCTTGCTCCAACATTTGCACTGGAGACGGTAGGAACAGCAGGCGGGGAGAAAGCTTTTTGCAGGTACGCTCCAAATTAATATTAGTTTCCGGATCTAGCAAACCAGAGGCGGGAGGTAGACCAGTACTAGCCAATCCGCTGATAAGACACAGAGATGGACGGCGAAGAAGGACGGTCAGTGCTTGTGTGCACGGGAAGTCGGTAAGCTCTGACCGAAAATCGGTTTGTAAAGCATTCGTGCAGAAAAGGGTGGCAGATCGGCGGGTTGGACGCGGCTCACCCGTCGACAGCCACCAATCGACGACGGTGGTCGGACTCCTGGTACTTCAGAGGGAAGAGAAAGAGCACTGGATGTGGGAGCTTGGAACTCGGAGCTTGCTGACTAATTGTCGACTCAGACTTCGGAGCCGGTTGGTGGTGGAATGACTCGTCGTCGCGATTTTGTCTTTTGTTCTGTTTCCACGATGGATAGAGTGAATAATTCAAGTTAGAAGAAAAGAACAGGATGGAATGAACAACAAGGTGGTGGTCGGTGGCAAAAGGTAAAGTGACAATGACGCCACGCGATATGTGCGTATGTTTGGCCGGCGCTAAATCAAACTCATTACCGTACCACTCTGACGTGGGGAGCATGGCTGATGTGCATCCTCAGCTCACTGAGCGCTCTTCGCTCCTAGCCAAACCCAAAGAGATATTCGTTACATCAGCCTATTGTATCCGTTCAAGGTCAAAACCGCCCATGATTTTATTTATTTTCGTGGTCCACTGACATTTCTGCGCAGGGCATCTATTTCTGCCTGCGGCACCGATATTTGTGGCCGCTGCTACGCGCCAGGTTCATCCCATGTCTCATCCTGTCCATAATCGTCCTGCCCACCCTCTTTATATTCGCATATCTCCCCCAAGTTGCCTTTCTCGCTATCTTCCAGGGGAATCTCGCGTGGTTCAACGCCGTGTTCCTCGTCCTCGGTGAAGGAGCAGCGATCATCGCGCTACTCTTTGAAGCCTTCTTCGTCGACGAGACCCTCGTCAAAATTTTCGATGCCGTGAGTCGCAGACCACCACAATTTGCCTTTTGGCGCCTAATCTGAAACTATACATAGGTTTTAATTCATCGAGGCTTCACGGAGCTCGTCTCCCACCGACGTGTCATCATTCCTGACGGCACCGACCCCGTAAAACAGCTCGGAAAGCCCCACCAAATCCGCCATCTACTCCCCCTTCTCCTTCCGCCTCACCCTCGAATTCATCCTCCTCCTCCCCCTGACATTCATCCCGCTCTTCGGCGGTCCGCTCTACTGCCTCGTCCTCGGCCGGCGTGCCGGCCCCTTCCAGCACTACCGCTACTTCAAGCTCCTCGGCCTCACGCGCACGCAGCAGCAGGCGTTCGTGAGGAAAAGGCAGTGGAAGTACACGTGGTTTGGGATGGTGGCGCTGCTGCTGCAGCTCGTGCCGGTGTTTTCGATGCTGTTTCTGCTCACGACCCGCCGCGGGGGCGGCGTTGTGGGCGGCGGATTTGAATAAGAAGAAGGTACGCGAGCGGGAAGGGGGGCCTACAATTCCTATCGAGGTTTTGATGACGAGGGCGCCGGATAATTGCCTCGGACTACTCGCATTTCCCGCATTTACTCTGGACCCACCCACTGCAATAGCCCCGATATCTACGAACAGCTACCTGAACTCACTTAATGTATCTGCTTGTTTCTTGGACTTGCTCATTTTAACCATGTAATTCCGTTGGATTGCGCAGACAAAAACCTTGGCAGCAAGACGTTGAATGTGCTGTCGATATCACTCGCGCAGCAGATGTTGCCTCGTACGTACTGCGTATCATCACCAAAGCTAGTGGACTACCATACCCTCCGACTAGATATAAACCTGGCCGTACAGCCAGGAAAGAGCAAGAACAAAAACAGCGACAACTGGACTTTCAGCACAAATTTGAATGCGCCTGACACCGGAAGTTTCTCTGCAAGATTTGAATTGCTCGAGTCGGGGTCGAAAAAGGTATCGGTCGTCGCGTCGACTGGAAACTCTTCAGTTCAAACTTGGGCCTGAAGGCAATTTGATTCGCCCACCATGCTCTGTATTCGCTGTTCCTGGTATATTCTGAGACTCATCCGCTTGCAGTGACACCCTGTAGATCCTCTCCGTCGCGAGTGTCATGAGCATACTCATCAACAACTGTTCATCGTTTCATGGAGAAAAAATTAATCGATCTGGGGTCCTTTGACTCACAGTGAGAAAATGGAACGTTTATCTCGCTGGACAATTGGACCCAGATGCCGGGCGACATCCTGGCTGTCTGGATCAAAACCGCCCAGGTGAAAGCGACGGAGTCCAGACGTAAACACTGGCGTCCCAGGATCTCCCATTAATATCCATGTAAAGTGCTATAGAGGGGAAGCCGAGATTAGCTGCAGGCCTCCGTACTCAGCCGTTCAGCGCCTGATGGATCAAGGGACCAATAGGCAGCGCAATCCGGCCATTCAAACGACAACGGCCTGGGTTGGAATTCACTAGGTGGGCCAGAAATAGAAAGCCTTTGGGTGAGTCTACCGTCTTCCCAAAATGTTGACCTCAAAGGAAACATAATTTAATACAACTGTTTGGGGCAGTTCAATGTGAGCGGCATTGCGAAAGACCAACTCGTGGTACTTCAATTCGTACCATACTCTTCAAAGTTGGCCGAAATACGGAGACGTTTGAATAGATGATTCGCTTGACTGAGCCAGTGCATCCCGTTAAAGGGACCTCAAACTCCAGCCAGATGATGGTGTCCGCCCCATCATCCAAGGCGAATCTAAACGATCAAGATTAGGCGCAACACGCAGATGGACAATGTAATGAAAATACCGGGTCCAACCATCATCCATGACATTTCTTCCCATCCATACGCTTGCCAGCGACGTGTACTACGATTAAGGTCAAATATGCGGCAAGGAGGCGACCTCGACCATGTCACGGAGTGATTTCCCGAAGAACAGGAGTCTGTTCGGTGTGCCCAAAAATTCAAGCCCCCGTGAGAGACCATCTCATTGGGCGGGATACTACATTTGATTACTTGGCTGTTGCCAGTCGGTACGAGGTCCGCGCGAATCGGCGAGTTGAGCGACGTATGAAAAGTGTGCAGCTTGAATCGTACTAGAAGCATTCTCGTGAGGATACATCACACATCGGAAGCCGGCTGAACTCGCCAACCAGCGTTGAAAAGTGGAGTCGATGTAGTCTGCGGCTGCCTGGAACAATCTCAAAAGCCTGGATTTGGAGTCGAGTGTTCTTACTTCGAACTCAGCGGCCTACAGACAAATTAAACCACAGTGGATGAAAAACTGACAAGCCCATACCACGTATGCATAAATATACAGCGTCGAGAATGTGAGTCCCGGTGTTGAGCCAGAAAATCTTCAAGCGGTATCAGTTCTGAGTCAAATATTAGTTCTGGAATTTTTTTTTGGCAGAAGGTCGCACCGTCATGCAGGATTGTAGCATGAATGTTCCCCAATTTGGCTGTTCCAAAAATCTGGACAATATTTGGGTGGCTAAAGTATAATTCAGTGAGCCTGAAAGCAGGACGTGTTGAATTCCACTTACCAAACGGACATATCTTTTTCGACGTCCTGCCGCCAATTCTGCGAACTATTGTCTCATCCAAATTCGGAGCAGCATGATGCAACGCACCTCTTCTGCACCGTCGCCCTGATATACAGCGACAGTCACACTCGATGTTCGGCCCTAATGTTAGCGGAGTACACCCTCCGAAGACTCTGCCACTCATGTGGGCAATGGATAACGCCAGAATGGTCGTTCAAGTTTTTTACACTGCAAGTCTATGTCTCCGAGTGGTATCTTTCGAAAATCTGAACAGATTTTAGCGTCTTCACAAGCCAAGTTGTATTACAATCACCGGGTGGACAGCAGAAGCATGATAATTCTTCGTTACGTTCGGTAAAGTTGTGTGATCGGGAGAAGATGCGGGGTTAGGCGCCGATGAGACACGATTCCAGTTGGGGAAGATGAGAGGGCTCACGAAGTGGCGTCATTGCCAGAGGCCAAGCCAGAGCTGCGGTTGGAGTCGAAATATTTTTCAGTATGGGTTTCGTCGTCCATCGCTGGCGAGGTAAGAGGGAGATAAGTTAAGCGCTAGAGTGACAGCTTTCATTACCGATTGGGAAATGCCTGAAAAAAGGAGATCGCAGGCGCTTTCAGTGCGAGTTGGAAGTCAGTGTACGAGACTACCCCATTCTGCTTCAGCTTCAATCGGCTCATTCGGACCGGCCACGGCGGTGTACCTGAGAGCCTTAGCTCGTTTACAAAAAATCAGAATAATCAAATCAGAATGACATCTGTCATGAAAGTTACTGGGTGTCTTGCAGTTGCAGAGGATGGTGGTAAGTACCAGAATAGGGGTACGCGTCAATTTTATACACCGCAGGTTCAAGTTTGGAGCTGGAACAAACGATTGTTATTAACATGGCACTACAAGGACAATACATCACAGGGCTGCAAATTGGTTTACGAGGTTAACAAAAGTATTGAACGTCCCTTTGCCAAAAAGTCGAGATTCATACAATGTCCGCTTCCCGGCGCCACAATAACCTGAAAACTCTTTGCCTCTGGCCACAGGATGCGCTCTGCTGCAGTCAACGCCGCAACATCGTCACACCGGTCCGTTCCAGTGCAAAATCCCTGGTCCTCGGAGCCAACAACTTTCGTGACGGGCCCCGTGTAGTTCGCGGTCAACGAGGAGACACTCAACCCCGGGAACGTGGCCACCGTGCCCACATCCTTCGTGAAGGCGTCGAATATAAGCATGCGAGGCGAGAAGGAGGTCGGATCGGTGGGGTAGAGTATGCTGCGATTGTTCGTTGTGGTGTAATCCGGGTCGAGGGCACCCCATCGAAGTGGGGTATCATTCCGCGCGCTCGTAACCCCAGGGATTGTAAGCAGCGTGCCGGGCTCAATGATGAGGTTGCCCGTAAGGATGAGACCGTCGAAGGGCGATTGATCCGCTTCGGCGACGGCGCCAAAAATTAACGTCACGGACCCTGCACTGTGCCCGATACCGATAACCTTTTTGAAAGGCTCAACTCCGGGCAGAATAGACGCGGTCTTGAGGTGGCGGGCCAATTGCGTAACGACGGCCGAGTGGGTGGCGTATTGAACGTCAGATGCATTCGTGGGTCGCGAACTTAACCCGACGCCCACCAAGTCGATGGCAAAGGAGGGCAAGCCGCGGTCGCAGGCAAAGTCAGTGTATGACTGGTTTCGGAATTCTTCCGTCGCAGGCGACCAATATTGGTTGGTATACGTGAATCCGTGGACCAGAAGCTGTACGACATCTACAAAAACGTCAAACCCGTACGCCACCAGAACAAATTTTCAACTGACCTGTACTCTGTGCGGTCTTTGGCTGACAAAAGACACCAAAGACGTCGTAGGTTTCGTTTAGACGACGCAGACTGCTGGCATTGCTTTTGAGTCCACCAAATGGATCGGTAGGTCCTTTGGAAGGAGCACGTCGACGTGAACAGGGACAATAGCGGACGAACAGTCACAGGATTGACCAGATGCGACAGATGCAAGAGATATGGCAGAGCGCCGCAAATGCGCAGATTGAGGTTCGAAGGGTGAATGGCATGCTTGCACTGGGGTCGCACCGCTGAAGTATGTGGAGTAATTATACCAAGCTTTACGGAATCCGATTCCCCGGCCGCTTCAAAACGCGGGACTCCGCGTTTTGTGAAGCGGCTGATTCATCACGCTCCGAATGTGTAATGACGAAAAGGGTTGAGGATATAATGTTAATGGAATGTGTAGTGCGAATGAGACAAAAACCACACCAAGCCAGATGCAGGAGAAAGCCGTTTGCCTAATACCCTGGATAAATAATCGGTGTCCGGGGTTCGCAGCCTGGTGCTTAGAATGTTTGATAATTGAATTCGTTGGGGTCGAGCAAGCATTGAGGCACTTGTCGATGGGGATTATTCAGCACGCTCTCAGCAGCCCCAACTTTTTTGTTCGCTTGGTAATCCGGCCGTTGGGGCTGAGGAAGCATCCGATTTCTTAGCATAGAGGATTAATCCCGGAATTAATCAGCAGCAGTCCGTTACCTGAGCTTGAACTTGAGCAAATAAAATTTAGGTGGCCCTAAACACCCCAGTGATCTACAAAATGTTGCCGGTACTGTGGCTAGAACATGTCTACTTCTCCGGACATCCTCTTCGCGGGTTATCACAGAGAATATCCAACTCTGCTGATCCACTCACACGCAGGCGTCGCGGCAGAATTAGGGCATCCAGTGACTTGCGCACAGAGAGAAATACACGTAGACGTCGAGGTCCGTGGAACTGTTCACCGCCAGATGGGTGAGTACTGGGAGGCCGGCGAGCATGCTCCAGCATTCGAGGGCTTCGTCATCAGAGTCGTCAATCCGGTCAAGCCCTGTACCACCGGCGGAGTCTGCCGGCCATCACTGGCTTTCGTTGACCTTGAGTGGACCTCTAGCGGCCTTCATGGCTTTGACCATCAAAGATAAAACATTAGATACGAAACATTAAGCTCCAGCCATATACAGTAGGAGGAACAGGTATCATGCCATTATGTACAGATCTTGAAATTTTCAAACGAACGGAGCCAGCGAAAGCCATCGAAAGCCCATCGGGGATCGCCGAAAGCCTTTATCTACCGCCGGCAGCTCGTGGCCACCAATAGCCATTGGCAACCACCCAGGCGTATGTGGGGATTCAATATATCATGGATCCTCTGATTAGCGGAGCACGGTGATTATTATTATTATTATTACTCGTATATTACTTACTCATATATTGAGCGAATCAGAGTGTACATGATTGTACCGCCGGAATTACCCCAACTGTTACCTCAGCTGACCTTCGGTACCCAAAAAAAACATCATTAGACGCCCCGGCGCTTAGCCTATTCAACCTCGCCGATCAACCGCTCAATTCCCGTTCAACTTTCGTGCTGTGGAGATCAAGATTATTACTCGTAACTTGACAAAGTATCTTAAGCAGATGATGTGAATCAGATTGATGTTGCCGTGACTCGGAAAGTCGAGTCACGACTCGGTGAGTCGACTTCCGAACCGAGTCGACTTGACCAAGTCGACCTAGTCACTTGAAGTCGACTTGGTTGGTAAAAATTTCCAAAATGCTCAAAAACACCTCTAGACCTCGTAAGAACCCGAATGGTGAAAGTTGATGTTTTTGCCTGTCACAGAATGTCACAGATCTGTTACGGTGTCATGGAGGTCATAGAATTTTGGATGTCCCCAATCGCTTCCCCGGGCAAAAAGAGACAACCTACATTGAACCCGACTTAAGTCACTCAAGTCGACCTCGAGTCGATTGCATCGACTCGACTTAACTTGGCTCAAATCAACTCCGCAAGGATTCAATACACCGTTCCCACTTGAGCAAGCTCCGCTACATTGCAAACAAGTCACTGAGTTCTTGGGTTACTTCAGTCAAGATAAGGATGTGTTCACGTC